>QJNU01000279.1:0-48477 GCA_004154915.1 Monosporascus ibericus
TAGTGGTGTCGCGGCTACGCTCTTGTTCTCGTACCGTAACAGTTTGTCAGCTCGAGCACTGACCGCCTTGTTCTGCCCTATATACCTACTAGGTGCCACTTGGTACTGTGACACTTTCTGTACATTTTTGTACGTATTAATCTGGTTCCGTATATATATAATACAAGATTATGCGGTAATATATGTATTAACGCATTTTTTATATAAGTTATTTCCTTTACAATATTACTAATACGCGTTATTACCGACGCGTTCGATACCGTACATAAATACGAATACGGATTATGATAAGTATTAATACAAAAATATACGCGTACGCCGATAAACGGAAGTATACGGTTACGTACGGTAAAATTCTGCTATCGGGATAACTTAAAAGTACGCGGATTTGCGTAACCATTTTTATACTTTATATAAAGTTATACGAATTGTTTTGGTTGGATTTTTTATAAGCGGGTTAATTAAAAAAAAAATACGTACGTAATTATACGGACTTTAATCCGATCGAATATTTTCGCGACCTTACCGACTATGCTTTTACGAATGCGTACGTATACCTATAAGTTAAGCTTTACGCGATTATATGGCTAATTTGCGTTAACCGAAGCCGTATAATTAATACGGTTTATAAATAACTTCGTACGTTTACGTTTAAACTTTTCGGAATTTTTATTTTCGTTTTCGGATTCCGAAAAATCCCGTACGATATCGTATAAATTTAAGGGATCCGTAACCTTTTATAAGTTATCGAACGGTATCGTAAGTTTTCGTACGGGTAAGGACGACGTTTTAGCTTATTATATTTGCTTACCTAATTACGTACGGTTACGTCTAATTTTGGCCGGCTTTTTGTAAATTAAAGCCGGATCGATTATCTGGGTTACGGTTACGTCCGTACGAACGGGTCCGCCCTTACTTATACCTTTAAAATTAAATATAGCTTATGTAACCGTCCCGTAAGCGAACGGTTTTATACGTATATATACAAACGAATTGGCGTATAAATTTATACGTAAAATGTAAGGGGGAAAAAAAATAGGGAACCTAAAAATAAGTTAGCATATGTACGTATACGTACGAAATTATACGAGCTAAAAGGAATTATTAAAAACGGAGGTAATATAAAATAAGGCCGGTAAGAATAAACTTATACAAAGTTAAGAAAAAACGCAAAATGGAAGCCAAAAATAACGTTACGGTAAGCCCGTACGAAGCCATCCGTTAAAAAAGTGCAAAAATAATTCCGATCTTTTTTAAATAACTACCGTTTAAATCCTTTCGGTTTCGTAATTATAAATATTATAGGTAAGAAGTACAAAAACGATTATATAATAAGCTGTAATTAATTTAAATTATTCGTACTTACTTTTATAATAGTTTAAGAGAAAAAAAAAGCCAATTATAATAAACGTACGTATATAGGTATGGGCAACTTTTTAGTGGGTCTGTTGTACGTACAGATTATAAGCACCTTTTAATTTATATACTTACGTATATACTTGCAAATCCGTATGAAAAAATAAACGGGCGTTTAGCCCGTTTATTTTTTAATAAGGTGATGTATAAAAGCGTATAATCTTTTTACTAATATTATGCTTGGAAGTTAATTTATGCGATTATGTAAGCAGCTAAATATCCTTGGAACTAGAGCAGAAAGGTTACGGCCGCAACGCGGCCGTCTTTTCAGCTAGTTGACTAAAAATATAGACACGGTATCATGTCTCTTATGACGCTAGAGTCCTCAACGGAAGACAGGATTGGTTTGGTTGTTTTCTCGTACCAAACATAACCACTAATCACCTATACATAATGACGTTAGCAGGCATTCGAGTTCAACTTGGAGATCTCAGACTCTCCTCGTTGTTAGTGACGGTGGGTACGAAATCCAACCCCTCTTCGTATATATCCTACCTACTACGTATTTGTATGACGTCCCAAGGTAGGCGTGAATGCAGGTTGCTGCCAAGGCTATATTGACACTGGTGACTGATGAATCCGACGTATACCTAATTATTATCGATAACGAGTGGATAGCAGTACGCGGATTTGTCTAGGTGCCTACCGCGTATGTACTCTGAAACTTTCACCCTCCGACGTGAGTGGCTTGTTTCGAATGTCTGAAATGTTACCGTTACCATATGCAAGGTTAACCCATATCTGTGTACAGCTAGGTAGTACCTATCTATCGCACACCCAGGCAAAGGTTGGATATTACTACTACGACATGGTATCTGTACCTGCCTCCCTATATATGCGCCTAGTGTGTACGTATATAGTTGCCAGAATACCTACCTACGTAGGTACCTACCTACCTTATAAACTCAACGTGCTGTGTCCCAATAGGACTAGCTACGGGCACGCCACAAGTCCAACTTACCTACCTAGATGAAATGTTTCACATACCGATCTGTGATCCCATCTCATTCACATTCACTCCTTGATTCTCGTATTGGTCTCACGGTGCTCCTTACGACAACTGTATGCGAGATTGACTGTGGGGAACCAGGCTATGCAAACCTGCAAACCATCGAATGCAATTAGCCCCTGTTGTCGGCTCCGCTGGCATGGTACTAATAATAAAGCTGCCTAGCCCCAAGAGCCACATCTCAGATTCATCATGGTCAACGGGACACTCGATACATCCAGGACCGAATCAGATCACATAGCCGGCGCTACTAGACAAGCTCCTAGCCAATTCGACGCCAACAGGACCAGCCTCTCCAGAGACAGCGACGGCGACCTCTCCCAAGCCGGGGAGCTATTCGGCCAGGATCTCGCCGATAACGAGCCCGAGGCGCGACAAAGCTACCACTTAGACACCAGCGACCAAGACGGTTGGGTCCACGACCCTAACAACCCCGGGGAGATGTCGCGATGGTCGGGTCAGCCCTCTATCAAGGGGAGCTCCGAGTCGATGAGGATGTTACTCTTGACATGCAGCACCATTGGGATCTCGTAGGTTCTGGCTGGTCCACAATAGACCCCTTGGTCGAGGACTAATTCAAACGACACGCAGATTTGTCTGGGGCATTGAGCAGACATGTGAGGATCAACGGCATTCCCTCCTTGATACTGGAGATCGAGCTGACCCTGCGCTATTGCAGATTGCACACCTTACCTCCTTTCGCTCGGCTTGACGAAGAGTAATACCTCGCTGGTATGGGTCGCTGGTCCCCTCTCTGGTCTCATTGTCCAACCGGTACGTCCGCCCCCCTAATATAGTACTGGGTTTGCAGATGGTGAAGGTTGGTTTATATTAACTATAATAAAAGATTGTTGGTGTTATCGCGGACGAGTCGAAGTCAAAATGGGGCAGGCGGAGGCCCTTCATCATGGCTGGCGCTATAATTTCGGGCCTATGCCTCTTGATCCTGGGGTTCACCAAGGAGATCGTCGGCTTCTTTATATCGGATGAGGCCACTGCGAAAACCCTGACCGTATTTATCGCAGTGTTAGCTATCTATGCCGTGGACTTCGCGGTAAACGTAGGTTCGTGGCAACGCTACTCGCTCTCGGTATCTTTGAGACATTTTGCTCACCCATAGCCTTAGTAATGTCCGCAGCGAGGAGCCTTGTCGTGGATACTCTCCCGATATCAAAGCAGCAGACAGGTTCTGCTTGGGGTAAGGAAACCGCCTGGCAGAGAAAGAGGTCCTTCGTATCCATGTACTAATTGTGAAATTGTAGGGAGCAGAATGTCGTCTATTGGACATGGAATCGCTTATGGGACAGGCGCCGTTGACTTACCGAGTATCTTCGGGACCTTCTTTGGCGACACTCAGTTCAAACAGCTCACCATTGCCGCTGCCTTCGGCATCTTTGCGACTTGCTCAATTACTTGTTGGGCCGTGACCGAAAGGGTTCTCGTGGATTCAAAGCGGGACCCTCAAAAGCATGGCAGCGTATTCAAAGTCATTCGTCAAATATGGTCTACCATTCTTCATCTTCCACCACGCATACGGGCTATATGCATGGCACAATTTTGGAGCTGGATCGGATGGTTCCCTTTTCTTTTCTATAGCACAACCTGGGTGAGTAGTTCTAGATCACTAGCTCCGCCTCTCCTTCTCCTGCTCCTTATGGGGCGTCCCTGCGGAGCCTCCAACCCTCGTGGCATAGGGACGCCATTGAAGCCATTCACTGCATCTACATCACTGATGGATATTTGCTGACCCAGAATCTAATAGATAGGAGAGACGTATTTTCGCTACGACGTCCCAACAGACGCGAAGGACTCAGGCGATGCTCTTGGAGAAATTGGACGTATAGGAAGCGAAGCTTTTATCATTTATTCTGTCATTACATTTGTGGGAGCGTGGGTGCTACCGTTTATCGTCAGATCTCCAGATGATGAAGGTTTCACCCATCGACCCCCCCAGAGCATTAAGAATGCCGTGGAAAAGTTCAACAAGTACAAGCCAGATCTACTGACTGTGTGGATGTGTGGCCATGCAACTTTTGCTGCAGCGATGTTATTTGCGCCTTTTGCTACTAGCTTCAGGTTCGCAACGGCGCTCGTCTGCATATGCGGATTGTAAATGCCCTCCGTTCCTCCGCTTTGGACGACCTCATGTTCTAATTATTTCTTAGACCCTGGACCGTGGCTTTGTGGGCTCCTCCTGCGTTCCTTGGCGTAGAGGTCAATAAACTGAGTGGCGCAACCGAGTCGAATCCGTCATACCGCCGCTTATCCAGTGATTCGGATATCGAGATGGCAGATTTGAATGGACGGCCGGCTCTGCACCTCGACCTCGGACCGGAGGATGCCCATACCGCGGAGAAGTCGAGTTCGACGGGCGAGCTATCTGGCATTTACTTCGGCATTCTCAATATCTACACGACGATACCCCAGTTCATCGGCACACTCCTCAGCACCGTTGTTTTTGCAATTCTGGAACCGGGAAAGAGCCCGGAGCTGGCACATGAAGCACCGGCCGAGGAGCACCATGACACGGACGGACCAAATGCCATTGCTGTGATCTTGTTCATAGGAGCGCTGGGCGCGATAGTGGCCATCTTCGCGACGAGGAAGTTGAAATACCTATAGACTATGTATTTGTATGTAAAATAGCGGATCGGTACTCTGGTCGGTTGTATAGCGACGGACATCCAATTGCAAGGGGGTTGGGTGTTTCAGGAGCCGGGTCAATTTCAATAAGCCTCTTGTGTTGGTGTTAGGAAATGTCATGTTGTTCTGTCTAGGATTACGGAGTCTCTAGGGGCTGATTCAGATAGACTGCTCTTGACTTTCAAAGGGCGCTTGGCTAGATGGCGAGACCAGGAGTGCTTAGAACGGCGAGACTATTCGGTGAATGAAAGTTAGATGTGTCCACGTTCTCTCAGGCGCTTGACGTCTCCTGCCTTTCCATGGCTATATCCTCGGCAACCGTCATCGACCTTTGTTACGATCGACCGTGCACCCACACGTACCTTTCATCCGAGGCAGAAAAAAGTTGCGGTCTTGCCGTCGCAACCCAGTTTCTGTAGTTGGAGCAACCGGCAACCGGCAACTAAATGGGCGCGAGATGTTCGTCAGACTTTCTCAAGTCCAGAATGTGCGCACATGGGGGAAGGGAAATCCTGGCCACGGTTCCAAGACCTGACGTCGAGCTGGGCTTCCAAACTGGGCAGCAGCTAGCTAGGTATGTGGGAGGCTTTCTTTTCCCGTGGCTGCATTAGGGAATTATACGACGCGCTTTTTTCGTATGCCGAGCACTAGAGTGGCGGGCAGGTGGAGATCTAGACCAAGTAACTTAGAGGACTTGTTAGAGTATTATACCGGGAGCCCCAGATTCGTTGACCGAGGGGGCTGAGCTAGGTGTGGTCATTGGTAACGGATGAACACTGCAATAGCACCACCCACGGCCCTGGCGGAAGAAGTGAGTGATGATGGCCTTGGGATGGCTTGCGCTTGAGGCCACCATTATGTGGCTGAGGGTGACGTTGAGGAAAGCCTTATATCGTTTCTGCCTACGTATTTAGGCGCAATGGAACTTATACACTTGCAGTCGCTGAACTCTCCCTCGGCTGATATATTCCGACCCTGGAAGTGAACTCGAACGGACGTACCACGGTCCCCCACGCAGCGGCTTTTTATGAGGTAACAGGCCTCGGTTGCCGCATCGAGCTCGTGATTCAAGCCAGGTAATTAATCTCTATAGGTAATCCAGATCAGAGCAAGCAACTGCCCTCCTTTCCTATTGGACGACGTTCAGAGAATCAAGAAACCAGGACCAAAGAGGCGTCTCGTCTCTGAAGTCTTCGCTCATCGCACTTGGTTGCGGAAGATTGCTAGCGAGTGAGTGACAACTCTAAGTCGGTGCCAAAGTGATTGACACCCCACTCTGGCTGGTATGGCGGATTGGGTGTGCCAATTATCTTGGCTACGACTTGGGAGTCAAGCGTTTTTATGTAGCTAGGAGATTCCTACATAAGTCCAGGTTAGTTAAGCGCTGGTCCTGTCATTAGCTCTTCCGGGGCCCTTCGCCGTGTTTTAGCCAGGGGGTTCTCCGATATATATCGTTTTGGGTATTATATTTCCGGCGTCGTATCCATACCGTCCCGCTACATTTTCAAACATAACACGGTTCTTAGAATCGCACGGCCGAGTGACGAGTCTGCGCGTGTGGTGGCGGTCCCTGTATTCCACCACAGTGCTGGGTACCAGGCAAGTAGGTAGATATCAGTGGGAGCTGGATAAACCCCCTTCAAATTATGGCTTGTTAACTGTGCCGGCCCATTTCGATCCGAAGCTTACATATTGAACCGACTCAAAGATTAGGCCTAGGACAGCCCGTAGATAACGTCTTCGGTCAAAACATCTATAGTTGGTCGACAGCGCCGCGGCGTTTTCCCAACTTCTCCCACAGCATCCCGACAATATTCGGTCCTTTGAAGGGACGATGCTCCGGGTTGCGCGTCCCGCTCTTTTCCGAGGGCCTGGCGGCCCAGAAACCCTGGCAGGCATTAGCGTCTGCTGCTACCGGTTGCTGTGAGACCTCCTTTCGCACCCCGAGACATCACCCGTAAATTCACGTACCACTTTAAGAAGGAGCAGCTGACCATGTGCATATGTATGTCCAAATAATATATAGTCTGGTACAGGTAGTTACTTCCAGCCTTTGGAAGGTTGCAAGTCTGCGGCTCGTGGGATGTGAAGCGGTGGGGGCAGCGGCTGACTGGGGCCTGTGACCAGCACCGGGGCCACCTGTAGCCAGCCACTTTGTAGCTCGAGGTCGCAGCCCAGCCCACATTACAGCAGTCTTGCAGCATCCAGTTAGCCGCGAACGCTGGCCAAAGCTTTTTTCTTCGGCTGCGACCCCCACCATTTCGATTCGTATCTCCGTATGTTGTTCTGGTGCCCCGCCGCCTTCCCTTCCAGTTTCCGGCGGAGTCCCCAGTTTGCAGGTAAATATCTCGACCCAGACTTCCCCATCCAGCCTACATTCACTAAGTTAATAAAATTTTCTTTCCTCTGCAGGCCCCAAGTGGAGATATCTAAACGGCCACCACTGCTATCCCAGGAATGACGCTATCCGCTCTGTCGTAACCTATAGCTGCCGCAGAACATTTGGCCGACTCGATCAGAATCCAAGAAATATAATACCTGCGACACGCTCTCATCCAGTATTCGGACTCGGCCCCTCATCCAAGATGCAATAGCCGACCCATGCGCTGGATTTGAAACCGCAGACCGGACGTTGCGTTACGGATGCACGCCCCCCTCTGGCGATACCTGCATCCTCTCGGTCTGTCTCCAGTGGTTATGCAGAATATCCCGGGGTTGGTTGCGAGGACACGCATCGAGAATCATCTCTTTTATCGACCGTTCACATAACCTTGCGGAGAGGGCGTATATACGGTTCATCTGAAAGATTGGGCTTAGCTGTGTTTCTTGGGAACAATGGCCATGATGGATCCTAATACCTGGAACGGGCAGGACCCGAATCTCTCATCGACAGGCGATGACGATTTTCACCAGTTTCTCGATATGGGCGGCATGACTAACCTCGGTGACGGGCTTCACTTTGATTTCCAGGACTTTAATGCCGGCAATAACCCCGCGATGATGCAACAGGCCCATCGCGAAACTATCGATACTCCGATGGATGACACCGATCAAGCACCGATGCTCCCCGGGAGTAGCTTGGGGATGCAGAGGTCTATGCCGCCGATGACTTCTGCTTCAAGCCATCAAATCATACCGGCACAGGTCATGCCACCCCAGCGCAGCGCCAATGATGCGATTTCAGAGATCGATGCACAGATCCAGCATCTGCAATTTCAGAGACTGCAGCAGGAGCAGCGGCGGCTGGAAGAGCACCAACGCCGGTTCCAGGAGCAGCAGGCTGCATATTTTGCTCAGCAGCAGCGATGCAATATGGTTCCTCCCACACCGCAGAGTCTTGAAATCCAAGCCGCGAACCGATTCTATACGCACTCGGACCAGGGCCCTCCTTCAGGTGTCTTTGAAGGATACCCGCGCTTGAAGGAGCAGCAAGATGCAAGTAGATCACTCGCTTCCCTACGAGCTATTGGCTAACTTTGCGGGCAGATGGCGTTTACGCCGTTAGTATCTCCTGCCGTGACTCCATTAGACACGCGCTTTTCAGTCGATGCTCAATATACTGTCCCGGGAGCCTATTTCAGCCCTCTGACATCTCCAGCCTTGCACGCGCAGAGCGATCCGCTGTCTACGTTCGATGGGAGGCACTCGAGTCAAGCAACAAATTCGCCAGTTGAAATGGATATTGAATCCCCGCCCCCTCCGACGAATTTAGGGGACATCTCGAAGAAAGTACGCAAAAGTAATGCCACTAGGCCAAGAAAATCGAATGTGCGACAATCGCCCATCACAAAACCTCAACGGAGAAAGAACACTTCGACTCCGAATATGAAACCTCAGGTTCTGAGCGAACTGGCTGAATCTGCGGCCGAGAAATCCAACCGGCAGTCTCGTAAATCGGCTTCAGTGTCGGGGCTATCGACGGAGGAGTCGGAGAACGCCTCTGTCTCTCCCGAAGCGCTTTCTGACATGCCCCCTCCACCTGTTCCGCAATCTCGCTCGGCACAGCAGTCACCACACATCCAGGCAAAATCTAGTAACCAATCAGCACCTTTATCCACCGCGTTGCCGCTTAACGGAAAACCGTCTCCTGCCACCCCAGCCTCGTTGTTCAAGATCTCGCCGAAGAGCAAGTCGACGGATCCTAATAATCCCGACCCAGTTACTTCAGAACAGATAGAGAGCTTTGAGCTGCCCGAGTCTGTGAACTTCTCTAAGCCGCAACTGCCGTCTCTCGACACACAGCAGTCTACGCACCCTGCCCCTGAATCAGAGGCGACTAGATCTACGTTCCAAACCCTTCCGTCACCTATATTTTCCAAGCCGATGCAGCCAACATCAGCAAATCCGAGTCCCCAGTTAACACCCAAAGGCTCGACGACGCCGAATCCTAGAAAGACGCCGCTCATAGGACCTAGAGCTGGTAAGAAGAGAGCCAGTATTAGCTCAGCCCATGTTTCGCCAGCACTACGTCCGAGAATATCGCCTAATATCAAACCGCTACTTCCGGGAACCGCGGGGATGTCAGCCGAAGACACCGCGTCACAATTGCTAGCCTCTAAATCGAACTACCAGAGAATACTGGAAGGAAGCACAGTGCCCGGGGTGACTTACCCAAGCGAGCTGTCCACGAACCTAACGTCGAAACGGACGTCGCATAAGATTGCAGAACAAGGTCGACGGAATCGCATCAACTCAGCACTGCAGGAAATTGCTACGTTGCTCCCTAAAAGTATTACCCACAGCGAGCTAGGTGAAAATGACGAGGGCGGTAATGGGGATAAGAAGGACGGGAAACAGTCGAGCGCCCCGAACAGCAAAGCTAGTACTGTCGAATTGGCAATCGTATACATAAAGCAGCTGCAGCAAGAAGTCGCCGCGGCCAACGTAAGGGCGGAGGCAGCTGAAAAGAAGCTTGGGGAGAAGATATCAAGCTGAGGCGGGACCGAATCATGAGTGGGTACGTCCTAGAGCGGCCTCGCTTAAGACTTGGTGTCGAGTAGACTTATTGTTCTGGTCTCTATGAACACGAAAAGAGCGAAGGGACTTGACTGTCGCCTTAGGCAGAGCCTTGCAAGCGCATGCTGTATATAAGAAAGTACCAATTCTAGCATCGCGGATAAGCCGAGTAGGCTGAAGCCGAGATGAATAATGTAATGAGCTCGCGAGAGTTAAAGCACCAGAAGATTCCGTTAAGCAATCACCATTGGTCAACTCTTTCCCTTCTTCTCCCCTTTCACTCTTTCTCGTTCTTAAATTCGGGATAAAAAGAGGTTGGTGGGTTCCTGCCGAATAAGAAGTTATATCAACATCCAACTCCGTTGGGTAAGGCTTTCTTTCTTGGTCATCCATGTGAAAGTTGCACAGCCACATGGAAACCAGCCGCACCGCCACTCTATCTACGTAGCTGCTTGCCTGGCGCCACATTCAACTTTCCGGATTGGGAAAGTCATTACCCGACCCAGTTCTTGACCCGCGTCCGTCCCATCAATTATTCTTCCGTTCCTCAGCCAACGAAGACTTCATGCAATTTTCCTACTTGTCCATCAACAGAACCTAGCCCCACGTGGTTGAAGTGGGCAGAATCATAATTTTCCGTGAGGCTCACGAACTCGCTGCAGGCGGCCGTCGCATTTGCAGGGTCCGTTCTAAGTGCTGCTGCTCCGAGGTCTCATCGAGCGCGTCATTCTGTTGACGTCACTAGACCTGAGCCTAAGACAGCAACAACTTTGTTACTTGCGCCCAGATCAGTCGCGGCCTAGGGCGCCGGCCCAAAATCGCGGGATAAAAGAGCTACATTCGCTTCGGTTTGCCAGCTTCTCGTCGCGGTTTAAAGGCGAACGCATTCACTGCCGGGTCACGGGTATAACCATCATATTCGGTTGCTGACCATATTTCCATTCGCCATGTCCGACTCCGACAGCCTCGATTACCTTGAGCCCGGGTTCGACCCGAAATCGCTCACCGTTCCACGTCTGCGATCCATACTTGTGGCTCACAACATAGAGTATCCATCCAGCGCAAAGAAGGCCCAGCTGATCGAAATCTTCAACAGCCAGCTCGTGCCACAGTCCAAGCGGATATTGGCTGCCCGGGCGCGCGCAAAGCGTTCGAGCAAGGGAATCTTTGACGTAGAGAGCTCCCAAGACAACAATCCCTTTGCTGATCACGAGGATCTTCCCCCGCCACCGCCGCGGCCCGCTAGTACACGGAGATCAAGGTCCCCGAGAAAAGCAACTGCAAGGATCAAGTCGGAAGAGCCTGACCATGATCAACCCCTTCCGCCCCCCGCGCCTAGCGTTTCGAGGCGGAATCCACGCGCTTCAAGTCGCCCATTGCAGGCTTCCGACACCGACACGGGCCCCGATGTCGGTGTTTCCGCATCGGTACGGAGAACTCGACGGCCAGAGGCGCCTCCTCAGGTCAAACCTGAGGTCTCAAATGATGGTCTCTTCAGACGCACATCGGACGTCTTCACAAACGACAATCCGTTTCAAAGCGGAAGCTCGCCAGCAGTTCCGGAAATGACTCCAAGCAATCGGAGAAGGACGACTGCAATAACTCCTGTGCGGGGCGCTGTTGCTCCCGTCCCACGCCGCGCAGATGGTCATGCCGCCACTAGAGTCGACATGCTTACAACTCCCATTGCGGTTAAGGAGGATCCTGAGCCCCTCCCCGTCGAGGTTGGGGAGGAATTTACGCCAGAAGAACAGTTGGAGTTAGCCGCGGAGGAAGCAATGAGCGGGGGGACATCGATTGTACGATCTCGGCATCCAGCTAAATCTGGCTCATCGAATTGGAGCACTCCCCTATCCGTTTTATTTGTTACGCTACTGGCAGTCTACGCTGGATGGTATCGCCAAGAAAAGATTGCTGTTGGCTATTGTGGCGTGGGAAGGTCGGACAGCTCCATTCCTAGCGAGATCCCAGTGCCCGAATGGGCTCATTCGGTTCTGCCGCCTGAAGTTAGCGTGCCGGAGTCTTTCATAGCGGCTGTGGAGCCTCAGTGTGAGCCTTGCCCTCCTCATGCCTACTGCTATGCGGACTACTCGGTCCGTTGCGAACAGGATTACATCCTAAAGCCTCATCCTTTTTCGCTTGGGGGAGTAGTTCCTCTACCACCGACTTGCGAACCAGATGGCGAGAAGGTGCGGCGCGTTCAGGCTGTGGCAGACAGAGCAGTTGAGGAGCTACGAGAGCGGACTGCAAAGTACGAATGTGGCGAACCTGTCACGGAGGAGGGCACGAAACTGGAGACCCCAGCCATAAAGCAGGAGGAGCTGAAGCAAATAATCAACCAGAAGAGAAGTAAGAAGATGAGCAACCAAGAGTTCGAAGATCTCTGGGGATCTGCTCTCGGCGAGATTAAGGCTAGAGAAGAAGTCGAGGTCGAAGAGTAAGTTGCAAATTTCGTACCCTGCCCACTTTCCCGTCGTGTCTTCATTCGGGTTTTCCTCGACTTTATTCATATCACAAGTTCAATTTCTGACCGTCGACTAACCAGAAAACCCACCGCGACCATAGAGTACGAGATTCCAGCTCCGTTTCAGATACCTACCTCTCGTCCACCTCTCTCGCTCGCGTTCCAATCACCTGCGCGGTCCGCCGCTCAATCCGACTCGGGCTGGCGAGACATCGCCTCCAGATTAGCGCTGTGATAGGCCTTGTCCTCGCAGCCCTCTACGGGCGCCGGCGCATCCGCTCGAACCGCGCCCTGGCGGCCCAGGTGCCGGCGCTCGTCGACCTCGTGTTGGAGAGGCTCGCGAGCCAGCGGCGGCTCGGCGACGCCGACGCCGACGACCCCTGGCTGTTCCTGCCAAACCTGCGCGACGACGTGCTGCGGTCCGTCCATTCGCTTCGACAGCGCGAGCGTATCTGGCAGCGGGTCCGCAAGGTCGTCGAGCAGAACAGCAACGTCCGCACAAGCCAGCGCGAGGGCCGCAGCGGCGAGGTCGGCCGCGCCTGGGAGTGGATCGGCCCCACGACTACTGCCGTGGTCGGGGAGGGCGCGAGGAGCAGCCGCAGGAGCGGCGGCGGACGCGTGTCCTGGGGCCCCGAAGCCGCGGTGAAAAAGGAGGAGGGCATGGACGAGCCGAGGCCAGTTTATTAATCGACAGACCCATCGATGGGCTTTTGATGATTTTGCCATGGTTGCAACGCGTCTCTGCGATTCTGCTGGGGTGGTTGGAGTTCTAGAGTTGGTTGGGCCGGTCCCGGGTTGGCTCTGCGGCCCCCCCCCGGTGGTCGGTTGTTGTACTGTTGTGCTATCTAAAGTTTCTGTTTGTACATTATTATTTTTCGTGCCGTATTATGTGCCATGGTGATCGTGCGCATGTGTGTGGATGGACGGGCAATGGTATCCCTTTCGAAACGTTCATCATCATCGGCGGGACAGGTCTGGCGGGGCACGCGGCCGAATGAATGAAATCCAGCCAGGGGGGATAATGTCGCGGTCATCCAGCCTATATATCTCCCGGTGAGATAGTGGAAGTAAACCTAGAGGCTGGATGGATGTCTGGTAACGAACTCGGAGGGGAAGGGCCGTTTAATACGATGCTTTTCCCGGATTTTCCGCTGTTGGCCCGATGTTCATCGTGTGCTGATTGCTTGCGCCGTCTCCGCAATTCCGAAACCTCGGGGTTAATCGGTCGAGTTTGTTGCGGCTCCTTGGCTTGTTTACCACTCTGTCGTGCGTGCTGCGTACGCTATTAAGAAAGAGTACCGTGTGGTTGGCGTAAGAATGCTTGTCGATTCTTCGCTGTGTTATCGTGTGAATGCCACTTTACATGGGTAGATGGAGATATCTACTACTTAATTACCCTAGGTAGTCACAGTAATGGATGAGTAGTCACAGTAATGGATAGGTAGGCACAGTAATGAATAGGTAGTCACAGTAATAGATAGGTAGTCACAGTAATGGATAGATAGTAAACCTAGCCTCCCTACGTCCCTAGACTTACTCCTCCTTAGAATGCTTCACCCGGGGTATTGGGGCAGATGTGTTGCCACATCGCGAGCGAGCGCTTTATTCACGGAGCATGGATCACTGAGCCAGCTGGCGCGCAGCGCGAGGTTTCTAGAACGACGTTCCTTCTGTATCGCGGGCGGACGTAGACCGTGCCGCACTGCTACTCTACTACAAGATAAGACTCCTACAACGAGGGTGTCACTCCTAACCACCCCAGGCACGAGCAACAACAACAGCTGGAGACCAGTGCCCGCTCCATTTCTCTCCCACCCCCTTCCCTCCCCTCCCTTCTCAACGAAACAAAAAAACAAGACTAACCCCCCTCTCCTGCTCGCTTCCACCTCTTCCCCCCCACCTCCTCTATCAATAACAACGACGAGGCCAATGGCCTCCCCAACTTTCCGACCATGCCAACTCAAACTCTCTCTCTATTAGCCGACGCAAAAGACACGGAAGTAATTCTCGCCCGTCGAGCCGTACCGTCGTTCCCAGACGATTGGCATCTGGTATCATGCAAAGAATGTAGGCAGGTAGGTAGCTAGGTACAGCGGGATAAGAGAAAAGCGAGTAACAAAGGTTAGATGACAGTAATAGAGACAAGAAACCGGAAGAAGAAAACGATTAGACCGAAGCCAGTGGGTCGCTCGAGATGTCTAGCAACGATGTATACACAGACCAGCAGGTGAATTATGGAAGTTGAAACGAAGAGTTGCGCCTGTGCAATGCGGAACGATGGTAAGAAGTGCCGAGACGTCTCTGGCTAGATAAGCACCAACGCGGGTGCTGGTCGGCACCAGAGGAGGTGATGTGGTTCAAGGTCCACAGAGCGGCGACGGACTAAGAGAGGTTGGGTTTTGATATCCTCCGCCTGGCTAGATGATACGGGATGCGAAATACAGTTTTGCGGCGCGAATGAGGTCGTGGATATAAAGAGAAGGTCATGAAACGAAGGCTCGTAACAACATCGCAAGCGAGGCGATACGTGTAGGTTGTGCTTATTGATGGGACGGCTTATTTTCACCTAGATTCAGCCAACTCATATCGGACGATATCGCCGCGGTCTCGAGCTGCGGCAGTCGGGACACGCCGGTAGGCGGCCGGGCGGGAGATCCTAGAGCGGTGGCGAAATTCGCGGTGCTTTCGCTGTACGTACTGCTCGGGGCTCTTTCTGACCCCCAGGGCTTTTGGACTGAAGTAGGATCCCAGGCCTCGTGGACGCTAGCCGGGATACCGCTCGAGTAGCCCGACGAAGATACCGAGGAGATTGGTCTCTCAATCTGTCCGCTCATGCCTTCCCTTACGCGTGGGTGGAACTCGGAGACAGTCGGACTGCCCGAGTTTACACGGTTGAATTCGAATCTCCCCTCGACGTGGAGTGGTGGTACGGTCGCAGAGTCTTGCGTCATCCGATGCGTATCCGAATAGTGCGAGGTCTCCGAAACCATAGTCTGCCGCTGTGTGGTATTGCCGCTACTGCCGAGACCAAGAATGTTCAAGCTTGCGCCCGACCAGTATCGGTTCCAACCCGAACTTCTCCTGACGCTACCGTTTTGGTTAACGGGTAGCCCGACTCGGGGCTTCGGCGCGTCTGCGGCCACGTCGGTGGCCTTTTCAGTTCTAGGGACGAATTCGGGTTCCGGGGCTTCTTGGTATTGTGGCCTACCAATGGTGATCTTGAATTCTCTGTTGAATATGCTGCTGGCAGAGCTGTGTCTCGAGTCTTTGCTCGCGCTTCGTTGGACGCCGGCTGGCTTTTGGACTTTGCCCATCAAGATAGCCATGGACGAGAACGACGCCGCAGAACCTTGGTGTGCGTGTCCCCGGAAGGGAGGAGGGCCTTTCGGTATATCCATGGGCAATTCAACCTTTTCACCACTCATCCCGCCAGATCCTCCAGCGGCCCCGGCCTCGGCTGCGGTTTGCTTCTTTCGAGCTTTCTTCATGCACAAGAGCAGCCCAATGAGGAGCAAAGCCAGTCCGAAAATGACGCCCAGCACAATACCGAGGATAGCAGTTCGTGGCAAACCTGAGGCAGCCGCCCCAGCCGCCGGAGATTCTGTCTGTGAGGGCAATGGAGAAGAAGCTGTCTCGATGGCTAGTGTCGAACTACTCGTAGGCGGCGTAATGGAAGAGAATGATGATATCGAGGACGTCGGAACAGATTGCAGTGAGACATCCTGCTCCGGTACGAGCATTTCGGTCGCATTCAGCCATTGGTTCTCCTTTCCGTCGAATATGCTTAGTACATCCTGGTCGTCGCCGCCAGAGATGACGATCATTCCGTTCGGGTCAGTTGCAAGTGAATATTGACTTCGAGTTGTCATCGGCGCCATTGTTGAGTTGTACTGCGGCCAGTTGTCTGCATTCAGCTGGCGTTCCTCAACATCAGCTGATGGCTCTTCTCTGTTGGGTGTGATTGGGGCTGATGCCGTTACCGGGGCACCATTGCCGTCCATTAGCAGGATCCTATTGACACGGTTCGGAGCAGTACCAAGGTCAAAGGTGTATAGGTGCTTGCTGTTATCGTCACCGACGACAAGCGCTGCTTCCGTGGTCGCCCCATCTTTCCACAACGGTTCGGCCAAGGTCGTACCGGAGTCGACCCAAGATGTTGCCGGTTCGAACAGCGTCACTTTCAAGTTAGTTGGGCCGCCACCAACCATGGCAGCCTGTGTCGTCGACCATGGGAGCAGTAACGGTGCAATGCCTGGTGGTGAGATGGTGGACTGGAACGCTAGGACATCATGGGGCTCCGAGGCCTTTATCGTGAAGGTCTGAGAAGACGGACCGTCGTACTCATCCTGCGAACCGGCATAGACCAAAATCGAATCGGCACCAGGGATGTATATCGCGCTATGCCTGACGCGATTTTTCGTGACCAGATCGTGTAACTCTACAGTCTCCCATTTCCCGGTCGAGTAGGTAAACTTTTGAAGCCCAGTATAATCTGGTGAGGCTGCAGTTCCACCGACGATGAACAACGCCGCCGCCGAGGGGTCCGGCGGCTTCGTTCCAACACAAACTCCCCCCTTCACCGATACTCCGCTCGGTAATTTTTCCCATTCAGCCCCTTGCTCCAAAACTAGAGACTCAAATCCCGAGTCTGAGTAGGAATAGAAGACGTTATCGAAGATGACGCTGCAACCGCCCGTCAAGGGTACTGACGGTATAGGGAGTGCCATGACGACGCGCTTCCTCCACCCCGGAATCTACCCTAGGTCCAAGTGATCCGGGCAGACGACTCGGTGCGAGATCAGGTACGAAGAATAATATTTACAACAGCATAGTAGACGGCTGCAACAGTGCTCGAGGTTCGGGCGAAACTGTAAGTTAGTGGGGCGTAGCTTCGTATGACCGAGGCGCAGCAGGGGCAGTAGTAGTTATGGGCGAGGAAAGATGACTAGAATATTACGTGAAGAGAATTGATAATCCAACGAATCCGTCGGCTTGCCACGAACAGTCTTGAGAGCCCTTGATACAAAAAACTGCTCAGTCTGATCGGGTTTCAGCGTTTCGTGTTGCTGCAGCCGGACGATTAAGCGTCCGCGTGAGAATCAAATATCTTCCGTGCTCGTTGTGATGATATGGCGGGGTGTCTCGCGCGTCAAGCTCCTAATGATGGGATGTACGCAGAGATGGCGATTCGGGGTTATTAGATGTCAAATCCAATAGTTCTCCAATCAAGCCCTCGACGTAGCTAGCACCGTAGGACTGGCCCGAAGATCTACAAGACGAGGTTCGTTGATATTCTCGCGTTGTCTTCAGTGAGAGTTCTAAAGCAGAAAGTGTTTAGAAACACAGACACCTGCTGGCCTGAAGAAGTGGGAGATGTCGCAGGATCGGGGGTAAAAACGGGGCAGGAGACAATTGTGTGTGGTGGTTACTTTTGAATAAAGCGTCGTCCTTCTTCCTTTCGGTACGACGGCTAGGGTAGCATTCGGGGGCCCTGGTGTCTTAACAGCTGCTCTAAGCAGATGTGCGACAGCGGGACCGAGGATAATCGGAACAGTAAGCTGAAGCCACAGCCTATTATTGCTGAAGGAGTTCCGAGGTAGAAACCAACGGGCGGCGTCGTTGTGGCCAGCGAAATGACACTTTCAATGAGAGGGAAAAGAGCGACGATGCAAGGTATCAATGGCCCCAGAAACGAGGGAGACAGGCCTGACAGAGTCTGCGACGACAAGAAAGAAAGCAAGCAAGCAAGCTATCACGTATGTAGTCAGGCACAGGGACCATACGAGGTACGGAAGCAGAGCAGAGAGCAGAGAACGAATCCCACGAGAGAGCGAGCACGAGCAAGGGTTCAGGGGCCACGAACCTACGACTGGTCAAGAAGGAGGACAAGGAGGGACGAGGGAAGCTGACGGGGGGGTTACCCTGTCCGTGCATGATGTTTTGACGAATTGAATTATTGCGGCATGACCAAAGCGTTCGGCGCTTGATGCATCTTTGGTTAGCCAGGTACAGCTACGAAGTCCCGCGTCTGCTAGTTCACTCTGTGGAATTTCTATTGTGAACCAAGTATCTTACTATGCCATGGAACAACCCAACATGAGTGCTCCCAGATGTGCCTCTTCACCTTACCGGCTCGGCAAGCCGGCGCGAGTAGAAAAGGGGCCAGGAATCTTCAACGATGCATATTCCAAGTTAGCATCCAATCAATTTATGGTTCTTTCTCCTCCGACATGCCAGTTAACCCAGATTACAAGGGACGCACATGAAGCCAACATTTCCGGGCCAGTTATTTCCACCCGGCCGAATACTCAAATCCTACGACACCTAAGCCTCTTTTGGCAACCCCCACCGCTTATCGACCTCACCCGGACAATCAGGCGCACCAAGTAGCCATAGGTGGTACTTCCACCTTTAATATATGGCTGTTGTACGGCCAATTACTGCCTGTCGCTTTGGTTGGGGGGCTGGCGCGAGGGCACCCATTCGGGTATACGGTCTTGATATTTGCAGCGGTGTTGATAGTGCTATGGCAGTTGTACCAGCCATACTCCGTCAGTGGCGCTTAGTCAGTAGGGGGGAGATGAGAATGGCTGGTAGGGTTGCCAGAAGGGGTTTAGGCGTGGTAGGATCGAATCTTGGGCCAGGTGGAGATAACTGGCCCGAACATTTTCTGGAATGAGGGCACCGATAATACTGTGATGACTTGTCTGTCGAAGGTCTCGGTGTCATTCTTTCTTCGTATCGCCTACAATGTTGGTTTTGGTGAAGAGGAGCCTACATCTAAATACGTACCTCGTATACCACCTCGACACGAAGCACAAGGTAACAAATGGTCATCGAACGTCCACACTAGGATGATGGTTAGATCGATAAGCGCAAACCAGCCTGCCAGCGTCGGCTCAGGCCGGTCACTGCGTTCCGGTGGGGACCTCAGCAAGTTTTGTAGTGGGAACGACAATTTGGCCGCCGGTCAGTGATTGGGTAACAGTGCCTCTCGTGAAACGCCGTTAAGCAGAACATCGCACGTCCTTACCCCTGAACTAGTGCTTCTTGTCACCTCGATGCAACCCCAGTTCTGCGTAGGTTCCGTCCCTGGCTTACTTATGTACATACTGTATGTACTCCACATATGTATACATGTACAGTAGGATCGTTTGTTTATTGTTAGTAGTACGGTCGGCCGAAATTGCGCCTCGGGAGACTTCCATTTACAGATTCCCTCTCATGCCACCATCATCACAATGGTACGGCGGAAAAGCCGATATAAGAACTCTGTAGACCGGACTGATTCATATAGGAAGTCCTTACGAGATTTCCTGATTGGGACAGCGTGCGCTATGCCATACGATATAGGTGGCAAAGTATTCGGGCCCGCTGAATAAGAAAACGCACTAACCATCAAACAAGGATTCTGCTGTAAACCGAGCGAACTCACGTCGATCCGACGCCAGTTTTGGTGGTGATTGTTTCGAGCGCCGACGTTTCGAACATCATATGAGATCATATGTTTCAACACTACCTAGGTATTTCATGAGAGAAACAGCCGGATAGATGCAAACGTGTTGCCAAAGAATTTGGGAATGGGTGTCATTCCATATTCTCGAGGTAGAGGTGATTGCATTTGTGTCCGCATGAAATTGCGATGGTCCGATCATTCGCGATCGGAGATCCGCGATACTCCTGGAGAGAGTGCGTCGAGTTTGCGCACCAAACATAGATAGACATAGGTGTTTGATATCAAGATCGAGGTCTGCCCGACGCGACGAGGCAGACTGGCATCTAGGGGCTATATATGTGAATGGTCTCTTCTGTTGGGGGCGTGATTACTATGTACCGTGGCACGAGAAGCCCTCGCAACGAAAGTATTTTCCGTTTCAAGTCGCACGCGAGCATTCCGATTATAGCACCTATGCATATTGGTTAAAAATCCACTGCCATCTTGATTCCAGAGGGGAGAATTGTCTCGAGGGGAGAATTGCCGAATGATAAACATTATTCCCGCCCATACCAGAAGAGAGCATGATAATTCTGTCATCTCCCACACAACCCGCCTATCACTTAAGCAGATCGGCAACGGATATGCAAGATCAAGGATCCCCTCCCGCCGCCTGGCGCACCCGCGGTGTGGTCAATTGGTCATGAGGAATTTCGAATTGGCGAATCGCGACGTCCCGAGGACACCATCTCACCGTACGTCCTTACGCCACTAGAGGAATCGCAGGCTCTAAGCGCCCTCCCGCTCAGGTGACTTCGCCGCCGCGCTTTGGGCGCAACCGATGGCCAATTTCACGCGGACCACTCGTCTCGGCCGCCTGTCATTCCCGGCTAGTCCAGAAAGCGCGCGGCTGCAAATACATAGCCGTAAGCTCTGTGTCTGGTTTACGAGATGGAATATTCAATGTCATCTGGTCACGCATAAGAAAGCAGCTTTTCCCATTGTGGAAGTCAAACCGCTTGATGGTGTCGCTGTATTCTCCTTTGCGCTGAGACTAATCCGAGTCGAATGCTTTCTCATCCGAAGCATATCCACTCGTCTCCTACGCCCCGGCTTTCAATGAATGCTTCTCTTTTGGGAAAGGGCTTTTGGCGCTGGTATATCCCCAAGAGCAGTCCCTATATAGATACGATGAAACAGAGGCCCGCCGTCCATGTGGTATCCTTTCCGAAAATACAATGCATGCCCTGGACCTTGAACGCCTCGCCAATGCAGTATCCCCCTTGTCCACCATCCGCGGTCGTGATAGCTGATTTCCTAGGCCAATGGCATTGCAAAGGCATCAGATGGTAACTGAGCCTATTAAACCCGTCGTTAGTTGCCATTCGGCACAAATAGCGTGACTGTACCTACCTTCTTCTCGTTGAAAGCGACCAGAGCTTGCTCAAAATTCCAGTGAACACCCTCCAGACACAACTTCGAATATTCCGGAGTCATCCCGGTTTGCTTAGATAGCTCCAACACCATTTGTTGTTTCTGGACCTCCTGGTCCGATGGTTGTAATGACTGTACTGGCTGCAAAGGATTGTATGCTTTGAGAGTGAGCATATCGCTGATGACTCGGATGGGATTCCTGTCAGGTACCCCAGGACCAAGAATGAGGGTGCGAGAGAAGCTTCGCTTTGCTGTCTTCATGGTGTCAGGGTCCTGGTCGTCAAATTCTCCATGGATTGTTATGATCATCCCTGACGCGCCGTTCGGTTCCCGCCCGGTTAGGTCCGCAAGTCCGCTAATTGGATGACAGTCGATCATATACTTGTCAATCTGAGTGGCCAAATCGGGATGGCTTGTCGGAGGTAGCTTCTGCCATATGCCCTGGATAAGATTTGTCCCAGTGAACAAGCGCTGGTATCTTTGGTGGGTGATCATGGCGTGGTTACGCGAGAACTTGATGTAAGCAGACCACGTTGGTGGCTGAACGTCCGGCGGATGAGGCGCGCGGTTGTTCACCGAGACAGAAAATGTGCTCTGGTCGTCGTAATACTTGGCTGCTAAAGCGTGCCGGTCGATGTCGTACATCCGCATGAACTCTTTGATAAATCCTTCGCCGATTCCACCAATGTCGCGGAAATCGGGCCCATTCTGCGGGATCGGAGTAGGTCTCGACGCCGCCTCCTCCGCGGCGACTTGCTCGGGAGTCCTGACTTGGGAACCGCTGAGGTTCTGGAGCTTCGGGAACCAACTCATCAACTCCACCTTGTAAGTAGGGTTAGTGATCTCGATGGGGTTCTCGTTGAGGAGGAGAGTCTGTATATTGCGTAGCCGGTGTCTCCATTTTTGGAGTCCTTTCAAGTCTTTGAACTGGTTCCGACTAAGATCCAGATTGACCAGCTCGGGAAAAGTGTCCGACAAGGCCATGATTTGAAGGACGTCGTCGATATTGTTACCAGCTAGGCTGACACTGACAACTTGTTCACGTCGGTCCTTCGGGGTCTTGAATATCCCATCGCAAATGGCCATCAAGGCTCGGAACATCTTCACCATCTTGTCGGGTCCAGTTTCGCTGCTGAAAAAGCCCATCGATTGGAGACCGGGGTCCTCGCCAAGGGTTGAAAGGTTCAGGAACTTGGTCTCGACGTCGTATCGTAGGCTGAGTATATTACGCAGCTGCTCTTTTATCTCCAAGGCATCCGAGGACATCGCCGCCTGGCCGGCAGCGGGAATGCTTTCAGATGTCTCGGATATGCTCAAAGTCGTCCCGGCCCAAGAGAAGTTGTTCAACTTAAGAATCTCTTCGGCATCTTCCTTGCTTGCTGTGATGTAGACGAAGTCACCATTGACATGTGACTACTAGATGTTAGCAAGGTCATTAAACCTTGATAAGGATCTAGGAACCCGGGACGGGTACGCGGCTTGGTTGAGATTATCTGTCTCCTCGTTTCTGCGAGCTTAATGGCATATATAAACGAGTGCGGAGAGTTTGCGTCGCGTCATCACATCCCAGACCCTAGGATCGGATATGGCACATACCTTCTTGATCCTGACTGGCCGTGTGATTTTGCCGACGGTTTGGGCTTTCCGTTCCAGGAAAGTCAATAGTTCTTTAAGCCCACCACCCTCATTGTTGACCGCTCTGCTGGACTTGAGTCCTTCGACCTTCAGCGTCATGGAATTCGGCGCATTGATCTGACGGGCGCCTCGATTTGGTCGCGAAGAAGCTGCCATCCCATTCGAGATACGAGATGAGATGTTGCTATCGCCGGATGTGATGACCTTGTTTATGATTTGCTGGGTCTTTGTAGTCGGTTTCGGCGCACGAGTGCTTGCCGTAGCTGGCTTTTTGGCTCGCGCCGATCCATTCGCGGCGGGGTGGTTGGCAGGTTTCTTCCCGTTGGCGCCAGCCGGACCATCCATATCGAGGTCGCCATCGCGGTCGACCCTGACGGGACCTCCGGCACGACGCTTGGCGATGCCGCCACGCTGTGTCTTCCCGACGCCGGGCGCTCTACGCGACGAAGGGGCTTGATTCCGCGGGCCAGTAGGAGCCATGTCTACCGGTAGCCGGCGCTTTCGTAGTGAGGAGGATGTGATGTTGAATCTGAGACCCGCCGGGAGACCCGTAGTGACCGTGACGGCAGAAGCACCACCATAGACGGAGGCTACACTCCCTCCTGGTGGAAATCACGATCACCGGATCACCAGAATCTATAGGGTGCAGGATGTAGGATAGTGGTTGTTTCGCAGTTCGCAGTCTGAACAAAGCTGGTCTCAGTATGTGATTGAGGAAAAGGTTGTCGTTGTTGAATTGACCGAGGGAAAGATTTTATCGGTTCCGAATGAACGAACAACAGCGAATGTGGAAAGTAGGAAAGTTGAATGGACGTGTGCGTAGGAAGGAAGAACAATGAAAGACCAAGAGCCCTGTGACGTCCTGCCTGCACGAGAAAAACTTAGGTGAGCAGAGTTTCGGAGTGTCCTGTTCTTTAGAGCTTCCTAGCGTGGTCCAAGCTTGCCGCAGCCTAGAAATAAGCCGCAACAGCCTGTATAGATAAGGATGCAGATAAGGCTGACAGCTGGTTGCCACATGTCCCGGATTTACCTAAGCTTGTAACTTACTGTAAATATACCTACAGGCTTACCGGCAACCACCACATGACTTGGTGCCGCAAGCGTATCTTATCGATTACCAGTCCGTATGCAGTCGCGTCAAGGCGCGTTCCTCACTCCGATACATCATTGGCGAAGGCCATAGTTCAACCTAGTCCCGAGATGTCATACGAGTCGGCATGATGGATTCTGACGATTATGATGATGATATTGCCGACGAAGACTTGATTGTGGCAGCCAGTCAGGCTCCGAGTCGTACATTAGGACCAACGAAGCACAGTAATACTAGTGGACTATTCCAGACCCACGTCAAGAAACCGCCACTATCTGGGAATAGCTTCAACTCGCAAAAGGCTACTCCAGCGGTATGGTAGCCCTCCTTTCTAGTAGCTCTATGCATGGTACTCCCACGTGGAGCTACTCTGAGACTGTCAACGTTCGATTCTCTTCGATCGCTATATATTGATTCCACGGCTTACCGGATGCTAATATGCTCTAATAGCACCATACGACTTCCACTGTTCCAACTATCCCGAACAGGGCTTCCTATATAGACCTTGATGACTTGCCTTCGGATGCATTCTCCAGTTCTCCAGCGCAAGCCTCATTTAATAGGCAGGCTTTGGCAAAAGCAAGTCACGTGCGAGCCTCTCAACCAGCATGTAGAGCCAACGGCCAGAGCACAAGCTACCGTCAAACTACCCTGTTTGGCCTCGCTACGCGGGTGAATGAGGACCCTCCACCGTCTCAACCTACCAGAAACCGGGCGTTCCGTGCCGACCTTCCCCCCGAGGCCCCAAGTCATCATGAACTCGATGTAGATGCCATGAAGACGTGGGTTTACCCTAGTAACCTAGGTCCGACGCGAGACTATCAATTTAGCATCGTCAAGAATGGGTTGTTCAACAATGTTCTTGTCGCCCTTCCAACGGGCTTAGGCAAGACGTTCATCGCGGCCACCATTATGCTGAACTTTTACCGTTGGACGAAGACGGCCAAGATTGTCTTCATGGCGCCTACGAAACCTCTTGTTGCGCAACAAATCGACGCTTGCTTCAACATCGCTGGGATTCCGCGGTCTGAGACAACGCTCCTAACAGGCGAGGTCGCCCCAGCACTCAGGGCAGACGAGTGGGAATCCAAGAGAGTGTTTTTCATGACTCCGCAAACATTAGAAAACGACCTGTCACATGGAATAGCCGATCCCAAGTCAATCGCTCTGCTCGTGGTCGACGAAGCTCATAGAGCTACCGGAAACTATGCTTACGTGAAAGTCGTCAATTTCATGAGGCGCTTTTCAAATAGCTTCCGTGTGCTTGCCCTCACCGCAACTCCGGGTACAAAGGTCGAATCTATTCAAGAAGTCATCGACAGCTTAGGGATATCGCATGTTGAAATTCGCACCGAAGAGTCCATTGACATAAGGCAATACGTCCATAGGAGAGACGAGGACATCATTTTGCTTGATCCATCCGAGGAGATGGTTCTCATTAAGGATCTATTTTCGAAAGCTCTGAAGCCACTTGTGGATAAACTGAGCCAACAAAACATTTACTACGGCCGTGATCCCATGTCTCTGACGACGTATGGCTTGTTGAAAGCTAGACAGGACTGGTTTGCTAATGCAGGACGGCACGCCAACCAAGGGGTCAAGTTCATGATGCTGGCAATCTTCGCCATTCTTCAGTCCTTAGCCCATGCCATAAAATTGCTCAACTTTCACGGTATCAAGCCGTTTTATGACAGCCTTGTCCAGTTTCGAGATGAGATAGAAGGCAAGGGGGAAAAGGGGTCCAAAAACAAAAAGCAAATCATCGAGTCCCCGAGTTTCCAGGAGATGATGAACAGAATTGGCAGCTGGTGTTCGAAGGACGATTTTATCAGCCACCCTAAACTCACTTGCCTGTCCGACACGGTCCTAAATCATTTCATGGATGCGGGGGAGGGTCGCGGAGATGATAGTTCTTCTAATACCAGGGTTATTGTCTTTAGTGAATACCGAGACAGCGCAGAAGAGATTGTGCGGGTTCTCAATACACACAAGCCGCTCATCCGGGCTGCAGTGTTTGTTGGTCAAGCGGACTCCAAGCGATCAGACGGCATGAAACAATCGGAGCAAATCGAGCGCATCAAGAAGTTCAAGGAGGGCGTATTCAATGTACTTGTCGCCACTTCCATTGGAGAAGAAGGTCTAGACATTGGTCAAGTCGACCTTATCGTCTGCTTCGACGCGTCTGCATCCCCAATCAGGATGCTCCAGAGAATGGGGCGAACTGGAAGGAAAAGAGCTGGCCGAGTCGTATTGCTTCTCATGAGGGGAAAAGAAGAGGAGAACTATGCGAAATCTAAGGACGCGTATGAGAAACTGCAAGTTATGATATGCGATGGAAACCGTTTCAATTTCCGCCATGACCTATCAACGAGGATAGTGCCGCGGGATATCCGGCCGGAAGTCGATCTGAGAGCCGTGGAGATACCGCTTGAAAATACACAAAACCAGTCGCTACCAGAGCCAAAGAAGGGCAGAGCTCGGAAGAAGAAGCCGCCAAAAAAGTTCCATATGCCGGACGGTGTTGAGACGGGCTTTACGAGCGTCGCGTCAATGTTAGGAAAGCAACCAAGCTCCACCAAAGCAAAAGGAGTGCAGCGCACTATAGAAGAGCAGACCGAGATTGCCCCAGTCCCGGAGCTTAACAAGGTAACGCTCCGGCAATCACAAGTGGACGAATTGAACAGGGTGTACAAGAACCTTCCAACCTATCGTCCAGACAAGATGCAATACATTGACCACATAGACTTCACGAAACAGCCCGTTGCTCAGAGGGCGCTACGAAAGACAGTAAACCTAAAGCACGGGGAATACACGAAGCGCTGCGTTAGGTTGTTTCGCACCTTGGCAAAGTCGCAGTCAGCTTCAGGCCGTTATGAGACGCCTTACGGAGGTTCAGACAGGAGCAGATATAAGCAACTCCCGCTTCCGGAGAGCATATCAGACACAGAAGACGAGTTCAAGGCAGAGGCTCCACGCAAAAGACGGAAGGTATCTCCTACGCCAGACGACAACGGCGATGAGGTGGTGGAACTTCCAGGGACCAGACCATTCACCGCTGCGAAGAGGATGAAAAAGCCATCTGTACCCAAGCGACGAAATGCATATGTTCTATCCGACGTCCCCGAGGGTGTGAACGAAGACGAGCGAGACGACTCGTCACCACCGGCAGCGGCAAGGAGGGGAGCGCCGGCCACAAAAGCCCAGACGCCCAAGGCGCTAGCAGCGGCTCCGAGGCGCCGCGGGAGACCGCCAAAGAAGAAACAATACCCGCAGGCGGCGGCAGCAAGATACGACGAGAGCGCCGACGAGGGCGACGACTGCCAGAGGACCAGTGACCTGGAGCCGACGGAGGATTCGGACGACGGCTCGGATCTCGCCGACTTCGTCGTGGGCGACGACGTGGCCACGTCAAGCAACGCGGCCGCTGTGACCTCGAGCCTGCGCCGCTCGACCTCGCCAACGTCTCCGTCATCGACCATCAACGCACCAGACAGGTCGAGGCCGAAGCCGTACTACGAGCCGACGCGGTTCCCTTCCGCCTCCCAGGAGGACAGCGACGACATGCCGTCGATGAGCCAGCTCGTGGGCGGCGGCAGCAAGAAGAGAGTCTCGAAGACCGCGGCGGCCGGTAGCGACGACGGGGACGCCCCTGCCCATAGGAATAAAAGCGCTGCAGCTGCTGGTGTTAATAAGAGGGCAAAGAAGAGGCGCGTGGTGCTCGACGACGAGGAAGATGAGGATAGCGATTGGTGACTGACTGAGCCAATACCGTTCGTTGTACGGAGGCGTCGCTGTAATTGATCTATCTACCGTACCAACTGTTAAAGCGTCAGGATAGGGCAGGGATGTGATGCATGAAATGGACTTGCATTAATTACCTGATTATTCAGAATCACACCACACGCGTCTGGACTCTAACAAACCTGCTATATGCAGATGCATATGCGACCCTTCAAGGATGTCAGGATGGCACTTGTATCAGGGGCGCCCCTCACTCGTTCATGGTTGTTTGTGATTCGTGTCTCTCTCTGTCCGGAACTCATTGAAAATTCTAAGCCCGAGCGGCGTAACCCGTCCTAACTTACCCAAGGAACCCTGACCGTGTCCGGGCTGTATTCCTGGAATGCTCAAGTCGGTAGACTGCCCACCTACCTACACGGACAGGTAATCAGGTCCCAGACAACGACGATACCGATGCTACACGTAATGTGCCTCTTGATGATACCTAAGTAACCCGTCTCGAGCCAAAAAGGGGGGGGGGGGGGGGTTGGCGAGACCGGGCTTCTATTTCCCCCTCCCCAGACGTCAGAGAGAGAGATAGGCTGAAATTATTTGCTCGACTTCCTACATCATCCCCGCCGCAATAAAAACAAATACGGAGAACCGCAAGGTGGACGTTATGCATGGATGCGTGTATATCTGGTAGCGCCTATTACGTGTTGGATGGACCCTAATATAGGACATATATATACATATTCATGGTCGCTCGTCTTCCCCCTTCCTTAACCTAATATCTTGATCATACTCCACGCGCTCCAGGGGTACATGTCCGTTGACTGCGGGTGATATATACAGGTAGACCAGCCGAGGCAAGGTAGCTCGCCCGAACATCCACCCCTTCCATAGTACGCGAAACCCAAACAACACCGAGGGGACTTAAGATTCAGAGGGACGAAGGGGGACGTGGTTTTCACTTGATGTAGTTTGCCATTAAAATATCACTATACTACCTACCAAACCTGCTTTAGCTACATTCTCGCACTGCACCCGGGGAAATACTATCCAGCGTCGTCGTATTCGTATGCAGTGTGACGAAGAGAAAAAGAAGGAAGAAAACCAAACGAGGTATATGGGATTGGGATGCCCCAGCCGGGTTACATCAGTACGTACATAGGCAGTTAGTTGGTTAGGTAGCCAGCCAGCCAGCCATTTCCCGTAAACACTTTCCAGGGTATAGATCGCCTTGATGGCCAGAATGACGGGCCAACACGCGAAGAATCAAGTCTCTGGCTCTTTAAACGAAGGCGGACACCGTGATTGCTGGGTGTTCCCCCTCCGTAGATATTCTGCCCAGCGGTGTGATATTGTCTTCAGAGAAAGGCCGTGCCTAACCGAACGCCCCATGGTCCCGCCCACGAGTCCCTCTTGCCTTACCATCAAGGTGGGTTTCGCTGTGCCCTGTAGCGTCGTGCCGTAACCCGTAGGGCGTCGATTCGTGCCACGAGATTCAGAGCACGCAAGATCTTCCGCCGCCCTAATCGATATTAGGGCAGCTATTTACGCCATCACATCACCGTCAGGTGGCAACGCTGGTTATGCCTGTGCCCCAGCGGAACTTCCTCAGTGCTCCGCCGCTGCTCCTGACGACCTCCCTGCCACAACTAGCTCCGTCAACGAAGGCACTCGCATTACCACTGGCGCTCAAGCTGGTCAGTGACTCCTGTCGGCCGACTTCCCTCCCAATGACGTAGCCCGCGCCGAAGCCCACGACGGACACGAGCACGACGACGCCGGCGCTGACAACCCACGTCAACAGCGTGGGGCTGATGACCGCCTCCTCGCTCGAGGCGGTTTTCTTCTTCTTAATCGCGCGGGCCGGTTTCGTGCTAGATGTGGGCGTCGCTGATCGCTTTATCTTTTCGCCCATTACTTCGCGCGACGGACCGGATGGCGGGGCTGCTTCCGTCCCCGGAGATCGGGGCGTTTCTCGTGGCTGTGCCAGGGCCGGAGCTGGTGTCATCAGCTCGCTTTCTGGCATCACGCGCAACCCGACGGGTTGATTGCTAGTTGCGGGACCCGGGCGCTCGATCTTCTCCTCCCCATTCTTCGGCCGTCCCCTCGCCGCCGCAGCGCAGCTAAGGAGGGTTGTCAGACTAGCCCTCAGGGCGGCGTCGTTATCGGCCTGATTATCGGGGGACATAAGGTTTGGCGTGCGGCGGTCGACGCGCGTGCTAGAGCGCTGAGTAAGGGAGGGGCGGTGATGATGGGGAGGAATAGCTGAGCTTGTCGAGTGGCGGTGGGTAAGGTGGGACGGCGGATGAGAGAAGGCGTTTGGCTGCGGTCGGAAGGGTTCTGTAGGACGTCTGCCCAGAGCTGTGGCATTTTCGTCGTCATCGTCCTCGTCCTCATCACTAAAGTCAGACTCGGGATGACGGCGGGAATGATGGACTTGTCGTAAAGGCGTGCCGCCAACGACTTGAGAAGCGGTGATGTTCTCGGTTGAGCTTGTAAGTATTTGGTCGTCCTCGCTGTCACTCTCCTCGTATTCTTCTTGACTGCTAGTACCGGCGCGTCCAGCGTGGGTTGAGGCGGAACTCGTGTGCTGTTTCTGGGCCGCGCGATTGGCATAGGATTGCGGATGCAAGCGACCTCGTCGAGGGGGATAAGAGTTGCCCACCCGGAGACCAGTAGTGACTATCTCGTCGCCGATGGAAGACACGGACGAAGATGACGGGTGAGACGAGACTTCGACCCATGTTTCTGAGACTTGTGAGCTATCTGTTTTCCATAACTGTATGGTGGACTCGGGGAAGCAACTGACCATCATTATTCCTATTGCGATGCTGAGGCGTTGTGCCCGAACGCATGGCGGTAGAATCGATGGCTCTGTTGTTGGTCTGCCAGTTCTGGGCCGGTCCGCGATTCGGAGACGCCATCAAGATTACGGGTGAGCGGTGGAAATAGAGAAGAGAGGAATTAAAAACAACCTTTGACAGCGGCCGTCGAGTATATCCGCATACAGTACAGTTCGAATGGCGGCCCAGTCACAGACAACCGGCGACGGATTGTTGGGATAGCGAGTACCGCACTCACGATACAGTGCGTAATATGTATGTGTTGTGTTGCTATTGAGAAAGATTCCTTGCTCGAATGAATACGACCACGATTCCCAAGACGATGACGCATCACAGGGCGTCAAGGGAAAAGCAGAAGACCAGACCCTTATGTGGTGGAGGGCAGTGTGGTCACAAGTGGTGGATGTCTGACTGCGTCCGAACCTGTGTAATATCGTATACCTATGTATTAGATCGGCAAGCAGGCAGACCGAGGAGTAATAAGTGAACAGATGGATATCGCTAACTTTCCGGGCCTGAGACGGCAGCGCATCAACTAGGTAAAAAAGAAGGGGCGGTGTCTAGTCGTCTTTGTTGCTCTTTTGTTCTCGAATGGTGTGTAACTGTTGAGGAACCTCGACGGGAGCCTACGAGAGCATGACCTACTTTCTAAACTCCGAAAGTTTCTAGCCCCCGAACCTTATTATTAAAGACGGTAGGTAGCAGAGTAGGTACTTAAGCATGCAGCAACTAGACGTGGGCTGAATATCGCATGCGAAGAATGGTAACATAAGTAAAGTAAATGGTCAAGTCTCGAGTTGGGGATGTGCAACAAATGTCATGAGAGACAAGACCGCTTATAACAATGACGAAATGCGCCCGACGGTTATTGTAATAGAGCACGCGTCTTGGCACCCGAAGATTGCTTTAGCGGGGATTCTTCTGTACGTACCCTACTGCTCTGTCCTCTCCGTAATGGCGCAATCAACAAGTCGGCTTCCTTATGCCTCATGAAAAAACCTTACAGAACCTTAATATTAATAGGGAATGGCCCACGGATTGATGAATCACCTTTCGAGATCAATGGACGCCCCATCACGTGGCTTGTCCGCACACCAAACGTAGCAGAGGGAAAGGCGCCCTGCGACAACCCATCTGACTGTCAGCCATCCCACTTGATCCCACGGAAACCAGTCACGAGGGTTTTCCATTCGACGTCAGCCACCGAACGCTTCTAGCTCCCTAACCCCGTTAGTGAAGTCACCAACAAAGTAAGTCAATAGGAACAAGGTCCCTACGCACATAGATTGCCGCTAGTTTCTAACGCTGGGGACTATGAGCGCCATTGCTGCGAAGACGAGCCAACTCGACATGTCCTGCATGATCATATTACACCGGAAGGAGATCGCTTGTATAACTTGACAGCCAGAACAGAGTCCTATTCAGAGATGCAGTGATACTATTATCCGCAGTTCTAATTATCCAACATGAAGAGCGTAGTCGCGTAACAAACCGGGACATATCTATAAGCCTAGAAGGAACCGCGGGGGCAGTACGCATGGGTCGCATGGGTATACTCACCGAGACCTGGGAACACCACCAGTGAACTCAAGAAGTACTTTCAGAGCAGCCATCGATCTGCAACCAGAAGAAAAGCAGGAAGCAGAAACTTTTCAAACCCTCGAACGCCGTCATAAGCCCTCGTAGCAGTGAAGCTTGGTCCACTCCAAGATGCCAAAGAGAGCATAAGGAGCTTCGTCCCAACTTCGGTTGACTAGAAGCCCTCGGAACCCTCAGAGGAAAAGCCGACAAGATGAAACATGAATCTAACACAGAAAGCGTGTCGAGACCCCACAGACGAACATGCTTTCTGGCATGGTAAAGCCCTCAAGCCCTCAAGCCCTCAAGCCCTCAGCCCTCAGAATCACGATGGGGGATTCAACCCCGATCGAGCCCACAGGTGTATCACAGCTTCAGAAGAAGCTTAGCCCTCAAAGCCCACAACTCTGCATCGAGTTTATAGTTTTTGGAAGCCGACAACCCACAAAGCCAACCGTTGCGTGTCATAAGAGCCCTCAGTAGTCCTCATGTGCGGCTGCATCACTTTAGAAAGTGATCCTATACATCGTTAGACCAAGCAAGGGATACCCACGGGGCGGTCTTCAAACTGCAACTTACTTCTTTCCTTGGAAGCTGGGGCCACCGCGGCCTCCTCTGCCCCCACCACGACCACCACGGTCACCGAAGCCGCCACGGCCACCGCCACGGCCCCCACCGCGGCTTCCAAACCCACCACGGCCACCGCCACGACCACCTCCTCTGCCACCTCCGAAGCCTCCTTCACGCGGCGGCCTCGCGCTGGCGAAGTCGAGACGAACAGCACGGCCTCCCCGGCCCTCCCCGATGTATGCACCGTTCTTAGTGTTGAAGACCGTCTTGGCATCCTCGACCGAGTTGAAAGTCACGTAGCCGAAGCCCTTGCGGTTCCCAGATTCCCTTCGACAACATGTTAGTTATAGTAAGTGCAAACGCGGATTTGTAATACTCACGGATCGGTGGGAAGACGAAGGCTCTTGACTTCGCTAACTTCACCGAAGAATTCTGACACCATGTCCTCGTCCGCATCGAAGGGAAGGTTTCCAACGAACAGAGTATCGCTCTCGGGGCTGACGGAGTCGCCATGCTGCTGGGCTCGCTGGACGGCACGAGTGTTTGGAGTGGCGTCATCAGCGGGGCGAGGCTTGGAGGGGTCAAGTCTTAGGGGACGACCCTCAAGCTCGAATCCGTTCATCTTCTCGAAAGCAGCCTGGGCGTTCTCCGCAGTGTCGAAGTCGACATATCCGAATCCACGCGACCGTTGCATAGCCTTGTCGGTGACAACACGGGCAGTAGACAGGCCTTCACAGTCCTTGAATGCCTCATAGAGCGAATCGTCGGTGATGCCCCAGCCGAGATTTCCAACGAAAAGGGTGGAGCTCTGCTCCTCCTCCGATGCATCGCTCTTGGACTTCTTGAAAGGCGTCGACGTCTCCTCCTCGGCCTTGCGCTTCTTGGACGGCTCTTCCTTCTCCTTAGCCTCCGGCTTCTTCTCGTCCTCAGATTCCGAGGCGTCGGAGTCATCAGAGCTGTCAGAATCCCCAGAGTCATCAGAGTCTTCGTCGGAGTCGTCATCGGATGACTACGTTACGCAGTTAGCCTCGTCTCAATACACGTGTCGAGGGGTATAAGATGGAAAACACACCTCCGCTTTAACCTTCTTCTTATCCTTGGCGGCGGGGGCAGCAACAGCAGCAGGCTTGGCCTTGGCCTTCACCTTGGTGGCGACGTCATCCTCGCTATCATCACTGTCGTCGTCCTCTTCCGAGTCAGACGAGTCAGACGAATCGGAGGAATCAGAGTCAGCAGCCTTCTTCGCCTTGCCGTTGACGGCGGCTGGCTTGACGGTGCCGTTGGCCTTGGGAGCCGCCTTCTTCGTCTTCTTCTTGTCATCCTCAGACTCGGAAGACGAAGCGGAGTCGTCTGAATCATCCTCAGACGAATCAGAAGAAGCCTCGGACTCGGAGTCTTCGCTGTCCTCGGATTCGGACTCGGATTCAGTCTCCACCTTCTTCGACTTCTTGGATGGCTTCTCCTTGCCCTTGGTCGAGGACTTCAACGCGACTTCCTTAGCAAGCTTCTTGGACTTGGCCTTGGGGCTGTCGGCAGCTTTGGTAACGCCGGCATCCTTGACAGCGGACAGAGGGTTGGCAGCCTTTGCGGCCTTACCGTTGGCTTGCTTGACTTTGCCCATGACGACTAAAGTATAGTAAGATGTAGAGTTCGGGGAGGGATCCTAGGATATAATGGAAATAAAAAGGAATTTGATGTAGAAGGATAAAAGGTCTGCAGGGGAAACTGGTGCAGAGGCTCCGGTATTTAAGTGCAGGAGAATACGGCGTGGCTGAACCTTGAGTTCTTGCAAAGAAAATTTCAATGGGCCCTGGAAATATTCCATACTGCCGGTGGGGTCTGTGGGACTCGGAAAGCGGTGAGCCATCTTATCGATACCGATAGCACGAACCACCTTTGTATGACAGTATGGGGAACTCAAGGTGGGTTGGGCACAGACCACCGACAGCTGTTCGGTTCCGGTCTTGAGGCACTGAGCTTTTGAGTTGACATTTCCAGATCAAATTGCTCCAAGCTTACTGGTCGGTTGTATCATTGAGCGCACCACGAGTCCACGGTGACAACCTCTTCCGCACAGCGCAGCGTCAGCCGACTCGCCCTCGTTCGTTCTGCATTCCGCTCGTCTCCTCCACGGCGAGGTTTTGACATATCCCATCCATACTCCACGATGCCCACCCCCGAGTCCGAAGCCTTCCTGGCCAAGAAGCCAACAGTCCCCCCGACCTTTGACGGCGTCGACTACGAGGATAACAAGCGGCTGAAGCAAGCGCAGGATGCCGTCATCCGTGAGCAATGGGTGCAGGTCATGATGGGGAGACTGGTGCGAGAGGAGCTGCAGAAATGCTACTACCGAGAGGGCGTCAACCACCTAGAGAAGTGCGGTCCTTTACGAGGTCAGTGAACAGACAGCAGGCGCCCAATTGAGAGCATTACGGAGTTTTAGAGCCCGGGAGACAGATATAGGGGTCTAGATGGACACTCCGTAGTTGTTATTTCCTGACTTGGGCGCATGCTGACGGATTTTGCAGAGAAGTACCTCCAGATGCTGAAGGACCACCGCGTACGGGGTTACCTGTTTGAACAGCAGAACTACGTCTCGAAGCCGGCGAACAAGTGAGAAATGCTCGCGGGATCGGGCTTCGTGCACATTGCCAGGAGAGCTTCTCTAGGTTGCCAATAAGTATCAGTGCCTCGATATTGATGGGATGGGGAAAGGAACAAGGATCCTTTCCATGACGCCGAGATTTGTGGGAAGACACAATGGATTCGGCATGATGTGCATCTATCTACATTGTATATATCCGACTTGCAATCATGCCGATTCGTAAGAATACGTGGAATGAGAACTACGTGTGCTTATGTTTTCTAGGTAAAATAGGATTCCAATCATCTACATGTAGGTAGGTATGTAAGTATGTGTCTAGAGAGAGGTATTAGGTACACACGTATCTAGAGAGAGGTATTAGGTACAGTGCCTATTTGAGCCACAGCTTCCCTATGTAGAGCGCTAGGTACTATCATAGTACGCTAGAAGAGCATCGGCATCTGCGGTCAAGAAGCTCCGACCGGCCCGCCGCAACAAAATTTCTAGGCCGGCACAAGCCACTATCAATCGGCTCGCTGCAGAGCTTCAACGCCGATCCAATCTCGACATTGCAGAGGTCCGTTCCTTCCCAGTAACTGGCGCCTCGTAATCCATACCGCCCCCCCCCCCCCAGCCATGATCTGCCGGCGTTGCCTCCAACGGGCCTCGGGGCTCGTGCGCGACCTCTCCAAACCGCCTTCCGCGATCCGGCTCCGGCTCCCCCTCCGACCCTTCTCGCAAACGGTTGCCTCACACTCCTCGTCACCAGCGCCGTCGCCACCGAGCGCCGGCGCTGCGGCAGTGCCGCCACTCAGCACGCCGCTCGCGGACAGCGCCGACGCAAAGCTTGCGGCGGCGGCGCTGTCGTCGTGCCCCGAGGGCACCGTGCTGACGGGGCTCAACTACTTCAAGAACAAGGCGGACCCCGTGGCCATGGCCGACGACGCGTATCCGGAGTGGCTGTGGCGGTGCCTGGACGTGCAGAAGAGGGCGGACGAGGAGGACGCGGACGACGCTGGAGATGAGTTCTGTGAGTTTCTTCATCTTTTCTTAGTCCTCTCTCTTTCTCTTTCTGTCGTATCTCCCCCTATGCCCCTGTCTATCCCTGCCCTGGACTATGCCCACATCACATGCTTCCACGGACAACGCCAGGCTAACCACGACTCCCCTCTCCCCCACGCAGCCAAGTCCAAAAAGCAGCGGCGACTGGCGGCGAAGCGGCAGCGCGCGCTCGAGGCGCGGCTCCTGGCCGAGGGCAACCTGGAGGCGCTGGCGCCCAAGATCCCGCTGCAGCAGCAGAGCGTGAACCTGCCGGCGAACGAGGCGGGGACGGCTGAGGGCGCCGTGGCGGCCGCGGCGGCGCGCGAGGAGCTGCGCCGCGCCATGCGCCGCGAGCGCAAGGCCAAGATCAAGGAGAGCAACTACCTCAAGAGCATGTGATGAATCGGGGTATGATTGGCGTAATAGGCTTCGGGGAGCGAGCCGTCGGGGGCCGTACATGACATTGCGATGCGTGTGGCATTTGCCGGACTGCGCATGTGTTTATATCTATTTTCCGTGGACTGCCCGGTGGACGGTACGATGTACGATGTGCATACGAGGCAGAAAAAGGGAAGGAGCGGATAGATAGAGTTAGGGACTCTGCACGTCTGGGCTACTAAACAGTTAGTGTAGGCCCTGGACGCGGACACCTCACGCTACCTATGTACCATAACATGTTGGCGACTGTACTTAGTACTATCAAGAAGAACATTCAAACCACTGTACAATTCGCCGATATATGAAGGAGGGGTCCTTTCGGCTAACTTATATTATGGGTATAGAGCCTCTCGAGGCTTGTTAACTTCGAATATGCAGTAAACCTTTCGATATAGAATATTATCGCTTGATCGTATAAGCACTCGTCTTAGCATACGGCGGGCTCCAGGGCGTCAATGAGTGCCTCTTGGTTCAAGGTCTAGACAGGGCGTATATCCCAGCCTAGGAGGAGCCACCCTCTCCAATATCAGAACCAAACCCAGCCAGCTGCTTTCACGCGACGCTAGTGTCTCAAAGGACTACAGTGTCGAGGTGGGCAACGACCCAGCCAATCCGGTACGCTCAAGGGCTACGAGCTATAATCCGTGCAGTGATCTCGTCGACTTTGAGGTTGCAGACCCCTCGGGCCACACTTGGTGAACGTGTTGGACAACCCCTGCGACGGGAGCCAGAGAGTGCGTTTTGGGGTGCTTGAGTAGGTTTCCGACTCCTATGAGTTATACCAGATATCGCAGAGCCAGACTCGAGCTGGAACCGCCATCTGCTCTTTCGTTAGTATCACGATCTCCTCACCAAGATAGCCGGTCCCCTTCGCTTACCTCTGGACCCCATCCCAGCACATCTTTATATACATATGATATTCATGACGCTCCCAAGCCCAGACATTTGTTCGTCTCGCAGCCTTCTTCCGGGCTAGCCGCTCAACCAAGTGCAGTTATGCCGCCGGCTCGAATGTCTAATGGTGAATTTGTCGTATTGCGGAGTGGACCTCAGTCCTCGTCCAACATCCCAAGCGCAGCCTTCTTGACGGCGATTTCCTTCCTGATGTTCTCAACCCGGGTCCGAAGCCGTGTTTTCAAGATCACATTGGTTTGTTTGTTTAATTCCGCCTCAGCTTTAAGAAGCTCGGCTTCATAGTTGTGGAGATCAGCAAGCTTCTCCTTGCGTTCCTTCTCAGCGGTGACCTTGTCCTCGTCTTCATCCTCGTCCTCTTCCGAGATATCACCCTCTTCGTCCTCGTCCTCGTCTTCCTCTGACACCAGCTCCCCCTGGATAGCAGCCGGTGTAGTGGCATCGATAGTCATGGGTGTGGGGGCTTCTAATTGGGTGGCAGGCGTGGCGGCGTCGAATTCCTCTTCATTCATCTCCATATCACCGTCGAGGTCGGCTTCCATAGCAGCCAATATGTCATGATCGTCATCCTCGTCTCCCTCTGCATCCATATCCTCATTAGATATTTCCGGGTGTTGCGAGAAGTAATCGTCTCCTTGGACTTCGCCTTCGGCATCCTCATCCTCGTCGTAGCCGCCGTAGTCATCTTCATTATCTACCCACTCCACAGTGGATTCTAACGCAGCTTGGTCCTCGTCCATCAACTTCTTGACTTGGGCGGCAGTGCTCTGCCACTGCTTCTCCGAAATTGCCTTCCTGAACCTTCGGTTTGCGGCATCGTGCATGGGTGGCGTCAAACCGTGCGGCCACTTGTGCTCGTTCTTCACGACCATCGTGGGAAGCGGAACGATCCTGGCCTCCGTCTCGTTCCTGACTTCAGCAAAGCACATGAGCATCTCGACGACATCCGAGTTCTTCATCATCGCCTTCCGATCCCAGGTTTTCATGGCCTCGGTAATGGTGGGTAGGGTGACGAGGACAGCCGCGTAATGAACACCGTTGATAGTAACCATAGCCCGTCGCTCTTTTCCGTCGACAAATTGTACATTGAAGTCTGCGCCGCCGTTCTGTTTGTGAAGCCCGATTGTGCCTTCGGCTATAGCCTTCTTCAGGTACTCGACAGGTGCACCTGGGAAAACACGGAGGATAAAGGCTTGCTCGCGCGTGGGGTCGGTCTCCTTATCGCTCGCTTCGGAATCGTAGGCATCACCGGGATGATGCTCGACAGGCTCACCCCTGGGCTTGAACTTGATAGAACTAACAGAGGGACCTCCACCAGGTGTGAGAGGGCCAGTTTTGATGGAAGGTTTGATTTTGATCATCTTATTTGGACGGCCAGACTCCAGGCGGACAGCCGCCATAGGACGGTCCTCGTCGCTCTCATAGCCACGCTTCTTGGACTCGATGAGCTTGGCAGTGGGCTTGGAGGACCTGCCGGCTTTGGTCTTGGTGACGGTGGGCGGCGCTTGGGTAGTAGGCGTGGCAGCTGGCGTGCTAGGCTGGCTAGATATCTTGATCTTGATGGTCCTCTTCTCGCCAGTTGGAGTGGGCGTAGGATCGCCGCTGAAGGAGGGCTGTCGCGACGTGTTCAGTTTGAGGATAGGCCTCAAGCTCTCAGTGGCAGGCGTGGTGGAAGTCGTCGGGGGCGGTGGCATGTCCTGGTTGGTCTCGATCCTGAGCGCAGGCTTCCCGTTGGTGGAAGCCATGGCTAGGCTAGTTGTTCAGGATGGAGTTCGGAAGATGGATATGCTCGTCGTCGCGGTGGATGATAGTCGGTAAATGATCAACAAAAGGTGGCAGCGCAAGCCAGGTTGCCGGGCCACTGAACGGGCGATGGCAAGGAAGAGAGCTATGTGGGTAAGTAAATTGACGCGCTGATGGATAGAAGGCTTCTATTGGAGTTGACGAAAATGAATGAATTCGGCAGATACATGTAGGAAGGTCGGAGTCGGAGCTTGAATCCTGCAACATGCAAAGGAATGCGATATTAGGTACGTACCTAACGGCGTGGGGTTGGCTAATAACCGGAGCGGAGCAATATCCGTGGCCTGGGATATGTGGGGCACCAGTGTTTATCTAATCAATACTTGTGCTCACTTCACTTTCCTGACATTCATTTTTCCATGAATTCATACTCGGTCAACCTTCCGCATCCAGACGCATCCCATACATCTACTACATAAGCATAAATAGCGGATTAACATTCCTCTACTTTACGAATGTCGCCGAGTTTAAATTCGAGCTATCATCGAGCACCTAAGCGCGCCCGGGTATCCTAGAACTTCAGAGCGCGTCATCGGCGCATCACTACCTAAACGCCTCGGATTCCTCCTCATCCTCGTAGTACGTAGGTACATGGCATCTGTATCCACCTGCAGATGTGCCAGGCGCCCTCCACCGTCCTACATAAGATTCCGCAGATAAGCAGCAGCAACCTTAAAATACAGTAGCAGTCTTTCCTTCCTATCCATCATCTCTCCTCGACGTAGTCTGTCGAGGTCAAGGTTCTCCAGTGAAGCTTGGATGGGCAAGCAATCAGAGTGTCTTTCCTTCCGAGATTCCTCACTCTCCGACGCTCTTTTCTTTCCTGACAGCATAACGAGCATCTCCGTTGCCGGGTTCCCGCCCACTTCTGCGGTTCGTTCTGCGACTTCGCCGTGGTCATCGCATCTCTTCTTCCCACAGTGACCAAGACCTAGTTCCGACCTCTATTTACTGCGAACTTAAACCTCCAGATCTTAATCCTCTGTATCATTCGGCCGATTGGCCCGCCAACAATGTCTTCGCAGACGCAGACGAAGACCCCCACAACCTCCGAGTTCTACCACGCCCTCCTGCGGCCCGCGATCCTGCAGATCCTGCGCGCGCAGGGCTACTACTCCAGCACCGGCGGGACAGTGGACACGCTCACCGAGCTGGCCGGGTCCTACATCACCATCATCTCGCGGCAGGCGGCGCGCCACGCCTCCCTCAACGACGAGATCTCGCTATCCCCAAGCATCGTGGACGTCCGCATGGCGCTCGAGGACTGCGGCGCGCTGTGGCCGCAGCGCGACTTCACAGCCCAGGAGAACAGCGGCGAGGAGGACACGCGCGGCGTCGACGAGTTCATCCGCTGGGCCAGGGGCAAGAAGAACCAGCGTATACGCAAGGTGGCCGGTCTGCACGGTGCGGTGGTGACGGGCGAGGAGAACGAGGGTGATGAGCGCGAAACGGACTACCTCTCCGGTCGGTCACTTCCCCCCTGCTTTCGTTCACAGTCTTTCCCTTTCAACTGCTAGTGATCAATCGCGGTGGCCCCCTTAAGCCCATTGGAGGAGGAGAGATGTAGGCTAACGCGCCCTTGTAACAGCGCTGAAGAAGAAGCACAACCGGTCCGACCAGGACTCCAAATACGCGGGCACGATTCTAGGCCGGGGCATTGAGCACGGCGAGGTGAACGTCGAGGGCGGCAATGCCGATAGCCTGCAGGCGTGGGCCAAGGCGCGGCTGGACGCGGCGGTGCGACCGCCCGGGGAGGAGCTCCGCGAGCTCGAAAGGCCGCGGAGGACGAACGACGACGACGCGGACTCAAGGCCGCCCAGTTCCGGTCTGAGCTCGCTGGCCGACGACGACGTCGAGATGATGGACATGGGCGACTAAGGAAGCCCGCTGCGCAAGGGGAGAGGCCCCGAAAAGGGAAACCTCGGCGCAAAAAACCCGATGCGAGCACTTCTGGCTACGCGCCCATTCTGCATACCGCCTTGTGCAACCGGGGTGTTTGGGGCTGCGAATGGGTGCTGCCGCAAAATTAGACACCCAAAGTTTGCACTTTCTGCATAGCCTCGGAGTTCTGGGTGTTTAGTGCACTGTTGGTCGTATGGGGAGTGGGCGGTTCTTTGCCTGCACATCAGCGTTTGGTATTACGGGTGGAAGGGATTATCGGGGTCGCAGTGCTGAGTGTCCAGAGGGACAAGTAGGCAGGCATGAGACACAGACGTCGTCTGCCTCGCACGTTCTTACACACACAAACCTCTATCCAGGCGTCGCCTAGGCGACAACCCTCGACGCGTTGGTGGACATTGCGGATGGACAAGGCATCCACTCGCGCGTATCTGGCATGTTTCGACGCGACCACTGTATAAGTGAGCGAGCGGTTGCTCGACGTCGATCTACAGAAACATGGTCGGGATAACCAGCCAGGAAGAACAGAAGAGAAGACATCCATCTATCTACCCCGAGTACATACGCCACCTACATATGTATCCGCCTATACACACATACTTCTTCCTTGTTACGCCACCCGTGCTATATACTTCTCGCAACCCCCTCCGGGTGACCGTACAGCAAGCAATGCGCGCCCGACTGGGCGCTGCCGCTGCCCACCAGCCAAGAGCGACCATCCAAAGTCTCTATAGGAGCACATTAGCTGGCTACCGACGCCGCTGTCCAGGTGACAAGACGACGTGACCATCGTAGTAAAACATCGTTGAAGACCACTGCCCCCTCTTCTTCCCGGCGTGCTCCTTCTTCGGGGACCCTCGGTACTCTGGCAGGCTGTGGCCGTAATGGCTGGGCCGCCTCTGACCACCCTAGGTTTATCCGATCGCTGTTGTGATCTTTATGCAACCACGGAGATTATTTTCAGAGAACATCGAATAAGCAGCACAAGCGTTTATTCCTTGGATTAATTCAACCGGCTATTGTCGTTTACCGGGCATGAACCATTTAATTCTGACATTTCAACGCCTCGATACGAAGGGTAGCCCTACCATTTCGTCTAGAGCCTGACTTATAATATAGGTACCTAGGCATGCATGAATGGATGCGTTGTCTGGAAGCAGTTTTTATTTCATTCCCTCTTTTCTGCTGGACTAAACGTAGCGAGCGTAACTACCCCACCTAATTTGCGTACCGTACTAGACCACGTCCGTCTGTATGTGTGTGTGCGATACTCAGTATGCAAAACCCTCTTCGCTACGTAGGTAATGCTCTTTCAACTTCAAAAAACAAAAAGAAAATCTGGTAGGCCAAGCCCCCTGCCCCCCCGAACGCCATTCCATCCCGTCGCGTCCGAGGGAAGCACATAATCTTTGGGCGGGTGTTCAGTCTCTCCCGGTCCTCATCAAATAGACATGCCTGCTTGTCGAGGACGTCTCCTACTAGTGGTGATTTCATGCCGTAAATTTTCGAAATGAAATGGACGGTGGAAATGCTCGGCTTTAAGGACATAGCATCTCCATACCTCACCGATTACATAACCGCACATTTCTTTTCCTTCTTCTGCCAGGCAGCCGGCGCGCCACCGGCGCACGACACGTCCGTCCAGCCGGTAGCGCTTGCGGTCTCGATGTCCTTCCGCTTCCTGTTCTTCTTTCGTCCCGTCCACCCGCGCGTCTTCGCGTCCGAGATGTTCTTGGCCGCGCTCCGCCGCGCGCGGCTTTGCCGGCGCGACAGACTGGTATGATGTCGTAGCGACGAGGCGGTCAGTGGTTGAGGCGGGGCGCTCGCAGCATATGATATACCGCCCTCGCGGCCTGGTCCGCGACCCCCTGCTCCATCGTTGCTATAAGCGGTGTCCAACCTATCAGCGGTAGGTTGCAGTATAGCAGACGTCGCTGAAGCGCGAGGATGTCGTGGAACGGGCGCAAGCAAGACTGGTGCTGTAGGGTTAATGTGAGAGCTCGACTGTCCAGGACCATCGAAAGCGCCCGATACTCCTTTCGGTGTACTGATAATCAAAGGTTGATCCGGTGATGGTGAAGACGGTACGGTCCCTAGCCCGGGCACCGCCACGCTGTGTCGCAGTGATGCTCGGTCTTGAGAATTGCGTCTACCAACCGGTACACGCGGTACTTGGAAGACGCCAGAGGCACGGCGCGGTGTACTACTATCCTGCCTGTTGCTCAGGCTCGCCAGCTGATCAAGTCTTGGTGCCGGAGGTAATGAGGCAGATATTAGGTCGTCATTTGGAGCAGCAACCACAGGCGCCGAGCGCGGAAATCCATCCATAGCAGAGGCTGAAACTGGCTTGGGAACCTCCGGTGCTCTTGGCCATGTTCCGGCGTTTGAAATTCTCCGAATAGTCGGGCTTGCGCCGCCCTGTTCCTCGCTCCGCCGTGAATCACCAACCGGCCGAGGGGGTAACGAGATATTAGATCTGTTCGCCTGAATGGATAAGCGAAACGAACCATCCGCAGTTCCACACGAACTCGACGAAGCTGATATAAAATCTGCCGTAGACGAGGTAGTAGCCGTGGGCGCCTGACGTTGACTAGACCATTCTTGGGTCTGCACTGGATATTGCGACCGAGCAGCGCGGCGAGGCGAACCGGCAGGGGACGCATCATAGACATCCTCCTCATCCTCTGGACGGGCAATGTTGTTATGATGCGTAGACGGACTTGTCATGGGTCTCTCCGTACCTGTCCGACCGGTAGCTGGTCTAGTGACACTCGCTGAATCGCTAGTCATGCGTTGATGCGGGCTGTGTGGGTTCCAAGATGTAGGTATTTGTCTTCCCCTTGCAGACGATGTCTGAATGCGGGGCAGTTCCGGTCTATTTGAGGTCGCGGCGTGCGGAGTAACCTCAGTGGGCCGAGCAGGCCGAGCAAGCTGGGTCAAGGGCTGCCTGGAGGGCTGTTCAAGTCCTACTCCTGGGATTGCGGCATGCCTCAGGAATGCGGGCAAGTCGCTTGGATCTGCTTCCTTCGTATAAGGAGGCGGAGGCGGCACCCAATTGTCGGCATCGCTCTCATGTGGATGTTCACGCCGCCCATCAGCCCGGCGGTATTGCACAGGGCCAGCGACGGGCGGCTCCGGATTTCGGCGGCGGTTGACGGCTGCAGCAGTTGCAGCACGGCGGAGTGTTGGCCCTGAACGAGGACTCGCATGGGTGTAAGGAGCATCTAACGCCTCCTGAGCCTCCTCCAACGATACCTCCGTATCCTCTTGTTGGGGCTTAGAGGTGTTGCGTGCAGTGGGCATAGCTCGCGGGACTAGCGGGTCTTCGGAGCCTGGGAGACTGGGAAGCGGAGGCGGCGGTACAAGGAGATGATCGACCTGATGAGCTGCCGTCGTAGCAGATCGCATCACTCCGCTCCTCCGATTCTGTGCCACGGTCCTTCTACGGACTATAGCGACTTCGGCGTCCAAATCGCGAGATTCCTCCTCCAAGATTTCGGGCTCCCGGGTACCCACCTCGATAGTGATATCGTCGTGACCACCATCTTCTACTCCGTAATCAAAATCGAGTATTGTGATTCGACCTCCGTCAACGAAGTCGATGCCATCCTCTTCCGTGATTGGCTTAGATGGCAACACACCCCGAGCTGCAACAACCAAACGTTCTTGCAAGGTATAGTCCCCGAAGTCGGAAACCCACTTCACGGTGTTCACATTATCCAATCTGGCGATCTTTCGACCGCTGACGAACGTGTTCCTGAGCTTGTCACAGAGAAGCTGCCATTGGGGAACCCTGGCGTTGTCGCCGTCAAGAGTTCTAGACGGAGAACGAACAGATAACCCGCTATTCCTGCGATGCAACCCGTGCGGCGGAGGTGCGTCAGAAACCGTGGTGCTGACATCAGGAACAGCTTCTAAATCCTCGGGTATGCCGTATACCCAGACATCCCGGCCTTCGAAGCCAGCCGAAACGAGATCCCCGGTGCAGTTGGCGGCTGGCAGGGTGGACGGTAAGAGAGGTCCTGGTGAATTCCCCGTAGGAACGGGCCCCGTAAAATAAGTCGTGCCATTCCGCAGGTCATCAATCCGCACAGCGCGGAACGTTTCGAAGCTCTTATCGTAAGTAAAGGTCCAGGCCGCCTCCACCAAGCTCGACTCCTGCAAAAGCACAGCGTGGCTACAGTCGCGGCTCGAGTTTGGAAAGAGTATGGAAGTGGTCCACATAGGGCTGATATTGTCGGCGGCCGCCTGATTCCCAGGGTCATAGTAGGGAGCGGTCAGAATAACAGTATTAGGCGGTTGTGACGTAGTCGTGGTCCCAAGTAACTGCGTCCCGTCAAAGGAAAAAGCTAGAGAGTCAACGCCGTCGCACTTGACAGCCCGACGATCACTTGGAAGAGCTTCGGGGGCAATAGACGAAACTTCAATGCCGCTCTCATACGCAGCCGCCAGGACACTGCCGCACGGAGACAAGGCAATAGCGCGGGGGGCGTTGTCTAGAATCAGGCTTCGCTTCCGGCGAGGCGGGGATTGGCGAAGGTCGTAGAGATCAATCTGCATATCGCTAGATAGGACCGCCAGAAGGCTGCCATCGTCTAGAATGCATGTCGAAGCCGGACGACGGAGAATCTTGAGTTCTCTTTTAACGGCCAGCTCCGGTCCCCTGACGTCTAGGATGTATATGCGTGACGAATTATAGGCCAGGAGATGGTGACCTTTGGGGGATGCGTTGAACTGCAATCCCTCGCCGCCAGGGGCCGAGGAGGAACTAATGCTGTTGGAAATCAACTTTATCGTCGTCGTCCTCGGGCGCGAATAGGCTTCGAAGAGATTCCTCTTGACTTCACGGGCGAAAAGCTGGCGTAGTATAAGTAGGCTCGTATCATCAACCGCAGCAGGCAGGGCGCCGTGGCTTGCTGCGTATGAATAGCATTGCGAAAGGTGGTGCGCATAGAGTTGGGCTTGTTGAGAGACGCGCCTCCATTTCGGATTCAGCAGAACGAGAGAAGCAAACGAATTAGGATCGGCCAGCTGCAAGATTCTGTATTATAGGATAACAAGATCAGTGCTCCGGTCATGCCTATTACGTCGTTACACTTACTGCTGAATGATCTCGTCAGGAAGTTTGTCAAAGGCAGAAGGCGCTTTCGCTGCTGCTGTAACTGTCGTCGAAGGCTTGCCGTCCTTTGCATCCGCAGACATGTTTGCCGGCTTATCGTCCGCATCGGGTGCGAACGGCGGCGGCGGCGGAGACGAAGATGGAGACGGGGCTGTAGCCATTTCGAGAGATCGATGCTCGACATTCAACGGAGAACGGAGCTCTGTACTAGAGACCGAGCCACTGTCTCCGAAGTTCAGTGGCTTCTACTATGCCATGGTTCGTTATTATACAGGCCGTGTCGCGCGTGTCGTCTACGCATCCAATATCCCATTAGCAAGGGGTAGCGATAGCGTATACGGAAGAATAGAATCACCTGCAAAGATGCGCCTCTGCTCTGATCCCAAGTCGGGAACTGTCGTCGCTACTACAGCTACCACAACACGCTCTCTCTAGACGAAAGAGCGATTCTATTCTCTTTGACGGTTCTTCGAGCGGGGATTCATCTATCGAAAAACGATCGGAAGCGCTGAAAAAGTAGCAAAGTCCTCCAGGAATCGGGAATGTGGCGCGAAGCCCAGGTTCGCAACCTGGCTCCAGATGCATAGGTGCTACCTAGTACGTACAATACTACCGAGCCAGTTAGGGGTACTTGTAGTGGGTTTGCGTGCATTTTGGGTACGTACCAATCCGCTAAGTTACAGCACAATATGCGGTACATATATGTATCCAGGAGGCCTGACTTAGTGGGTAGTAGGCTAGTGGGGACCTATCACATCCCAGGACGTCCCGATCCAAAGGTCTTCAACGTTGGTGCTGGATGGGTGTTGTGCTTGCTGTGTTTGTTTGCGGCCGCATAAGGTCGATTATTGGCAGATAGGTACACAAGTGAGCGGGGCGCGGCTTGACTCCGTCCTTGCAGTCGCCGTGCGAAGTGACCACAGTATATTGTAGGCTACCGCTATCTTCTCAGTTGTCACAAGGTGTCAGCACCGCACATCTTTTGCTTCCAAGTTAGTATTGACGTCTAGGCGGAGTGTCCGCTAGCGGCAATCGACCCGGCCTGCGCTAGTCTGGAGTCCAAATTTCACGTTTGTGTCAAGTCGAACCTCTATGCAACTTCGTCACAAATGGTTGGCTAGCTGTCCCGGAACAGTGTGTAGTGGTGTTAGCCTGAATGAGCATCTGCCGGGCTTTCTTCTCTTGGTGGCTGATGTCAGATTAGGCCGGGAACATGCACGAATGCGAAACCCGCGAGGCAGACCTTCCACGAAGTGAAGAAAGGATGTGACTTTCGACAGGCCTCAGGCTCCTCCTATAGGACCTAGATGAAGGAGGATGGCTATAATTGTTCGGTTGCAATAGGCAGTACCTGTAGGCTAGTGGCCGCCACGTCCGTACATGTCAAACCCCCGTTCCAGGCGCCACATTTACCCATCCCTTCCGAATCATGCATGTATGTATGTATATATGTACATAACTCCCTATCTAGCGAGCGAGCGAATCGCCAATGTTGTCTAGCCCCCGCTCGAAATTGGGGCTGTTTCTACTAGTGCAACCCCAACCGGATCGCCGGTTAGCCTTGATTCGTTGCTTTGACACATTGTAGCGCCCATCGATCAAGTAATGTTATACAAACTTCGAAAACAGAACCATCAGTAATATAAGTACGCTGCCCTAAATGTTTCCCGCCTTTTCATGCTTAAACGCCCCATTGGCAAGGGGCGAGCGAGGGACGAACACCTGTCACCGCCGCCTCCTGAGCGAGGAAGGCTGACTCGCTAGACCCCGGCCCAGCTAGCCATGTGCTATTTTTAGATGCGGGGGGGGGGGGGGGGGGGGGGGGGGGGGGGGGGGGGGGGGGGGGGGCGGGGGGGGGGGGGGGGGGGGGGGGGGG
>QJNU01000279.1:48487-92871 GCA_004154915.1 Monosporascus ibericus
GGCCCCCCCCCCCCCCCCCAGGTTCTGGTTCGTCCAAACTGTAGTTATTGAATCCGGCCGCTACTCCTGCGGCCCTATCGAATACCGCCGCCCATTCGCCGTCATGGCAGAGGCATGCCGGCCTCGCAGGAGGGCACGGGCGATGTTGGACAGACAATAACTAGCCAAATGATACCTATATTGATGTCACGAGTTATATCATAGATATGACGTTGCGAAACCCCCTGCCTGACCCCGTCGACCAACCAGTGTTAGTTGGCTAGCCCTCGGACAACAATCCTCGCAGTGAAACCCGAACGTTATATAGCAGAACGGCGGTCAGGTTGGCGCACAATGCCAGTTTCAACTGTCTTTTCGTCTGCATCTACTTGCATTTATACTGTAGTATGACCCTTGTGGTAAGGACTAACTTCGACCTATGTACATCCAGTAGGCTGGTGGTATGAGATTTCCACCACTATAACCACCCCACAAATTCCACCCATTAAACGAAGCCTCCATCGACACAGGGTGCTGAGATAGAGATCATATGTCTTCATAGTACTGTATTCACTACGTAGATAGCCGTTTCCTCCTATCAGGGGTCTATCACAATTTCAGACTCTGGACGTTACCACTACCACCATTTCTGGCATTGGCTGGCTCTCCCCTAGCGCGGTCCGCTTTGCTATGACATGATGTCAAGAGTGCATAAGCTTTCCGGCGGCCCTTAGTTGCTTCCTCATACCTACCATGGGATGTATAGAAGTTCTCGACGTGATCTAAACGGCGCTCTTACACCAAGCCAGACATGAACTGCCATATGGTATATATGCACCGTGCCTTGCATCAGATACATTCCGCCCCAACGAGCTTACATCCACGACACACAATCTAAGCCACGATGGCGACTGCGAAGTGCAACACCCTTCATGTCTCGAAACGGGACACCACAGGTTACCTGCCTATAGAGAATTATGGCATGATCGGTAACATGAGAACATGCGCCTTGACAAGTATAGACGGAAGTATAGGTATGCCGTCCTCAGTGACCTTCATCTGGACCATCAGGCTGATAGAAGCAATCGTTCCTAGACTTCATGTGCTGGTAGGTGGGGTCATCTCTTGATTGCATCAGGCCATAGTCGTCTTATATCGATCGCCTGTGGTTATGAATTTTCCAACCCAATTTTTCATGTCACACAGGCCGACGACGTCTTCGATCAAGGAGTTGGGTCTATTCATGATCACCTTCTCCTAGGGTGCAGCATGCGTTGAGGGCCCTTGGCTGACTCGGTGTCAGGCCAGACTTCGATTCTCCGTCGGTCTTCTGTCGTCTGTTGGACAAGGACATCGGTGGCTATTTCAGCATTGCTCCCCAGGATCCGTCATCTTGCACCACCAAGCAGCAATACCTCCCTTCTTCGGCTATACTGCAGACCCGTTACATCCGTGAGGATGGCGTACTGGACCTTGTGGACTTCTTCCCACGCCCGAAGAAAAGCAATATCGTGTCCACGGGTTACAGGCACAATGCATATCGCCAGTCAAAGAGTGTCCCCGAGGAATTAAAGGAGTGGCTGGTGAGGCGAGTCGCGTGCGTTCGTGGCGAAATGTCCCTAGGTCGAGTAGCCTTGTCGAGATCCACCCAGATATGGTGTGGCTAACTACCAGTAGATATCGACATCTTTCCTGCGTTCGATTATGCAAGAGAGCCTCACACGACCACGCTATTGCAACCGGAGCGCAGAGCCGGGGACTCGGAGAGCAAGACAGCCACGTTCCACAGTAAACAGGAGAAGCTCCAGCTGGATGTCGTCGTCGACAGCCATGAAGATCAGTTATCAGGCGACCCCGTAGTAACCTTCGAGAAGGTACAGCTGGCCCAAATGAAAGGGGGGGGCGTCCATGCAAACATTACACTTCGAGAAGGTCAGGGGATTTCGTTCATCCTGCGCCGGGATGTCCCGGATCACGTCGCGAAGGCCATCACGACGCAGATCGTGGACGCACAGCAGCATGATACGCAAATGTACTGGTTCAACTGGCTTGGAAAAGCCAACTACAAGGGTGGCTGGCGCGAAGTGGTATCCCGTAGCCTCATGATCCTCAAGATGTTGACCTACGAGCCGACGGGTGCCATTGTGGCCGCACCAACCTTTTCGATCCCCGAGGCTATAGGCGGGACACGGTATGGCAGATGTCTCCCCTCTACCCCTTAGCGAGCTTCCGTCAACGTAATGCTGAGAGGTTGCAGAAACTGGGACTACCGCTTCTCCTGGATACGCGATTCAAGTTTTACCATCTATATATTGCTGAGGATGGGGTTTACCGAGGAGGCCGACGCTTACATGGAGTTCATTAACACCATATTCCAGAAATCTGTCAATGCGGGCCAGGGACTACGGGTCATGTATACCATCAGGGGCGAAACGGAAATGCCGGAAGAGGAGCTCGGCCATCTCGATGGCTACAAAGGTAGTAAGCCGGTCCGAATCGGTAACGAAGCGGCCTTTCACCAGCAACTTGACATCTATGGTGAACTTATGGTAAGTGTCATTTCGGGTTCGATCAAAATGGATGTTTCTCGTTCGGCCCCGTTTGCCGTAGCTCAACACTAGCCGTTGCTTGTCTGGGTGCCACGTACCTAATAGTGACTGACGAACCTTGGACAGGATGGTATATATCTCTACAACAAATACGGAAAGCCAATCTCCTGGGACACCTGGGTCTCTATTCGTAGGATGCTTGGTAGGTTTAGGTCATCTACTCACTTTCTTGTTCGCTAACCACCTCGTAGATTACGTGCTCGATCTAGTGAATGGTAAGCCTCCTAGCGTAATGGTTCTGCCATGATGTCCGTCACTTACCGAAACGTCCCTGACAGAGCCGGATATGAGTATATGGGAAGTGCGAAACAATAAGCAGAACTTCGTGTATTCCAAAGTCATGCTGTGGGTAGCGTTTGATCGCGGTCTCCGCCTGGCGGATAAGAGGTGCCTTCCTTGCCCCAACCGCCAGAAGTGGCTGACCGCCCGGGATACCCTCCATGAAGAGATCATGGAAAAAGGTTCGCGTCTCAGTCCCCCCCGGTACCATAACCTGTCTGTTCGCTAATCGCCCCGCAGGATACAACAAGAAGATGCACTCGTTCATCCAGAGCTACGAGAACACCACCGTGCTCGACTCGTCGATCCTGATAGCGCCCCTGGTTTTCTTCATCACCCCCAACGACCCGCGGTTCCTCAGCACAATGGATCGCATCTTGCTCCCGCCGGATAGGGGTGGGCTGACGAGCGCCGGCCTGGTGCACCGGTACGATGTCGAGCTCTCGGACGACGGTACGTGACTCTGCCTAACCTCCCGTATCTCACCTGGGCAACCTCCCTTTTGTCTCTGTGTATTTGGCGTGTTCCGTCTTCCTCGCGGGTTTGTCACTGAATCCCAAGTTTTCAGGGGTTGGAGGGCACGAAGGTGCTTTTAGTATGTGCACCTTCTGGCTCGTAGAAGCCATGACGCGGGCGGGCGTCTACGAGCGAGATTATCTCGTGCGAGCGATCAATCTCTTCGAGAACGTGAGTTCCCCACCCAAATTCAGATCCCAAATACCCCTACTTCAACCCCGCTTCCTGTCCCGGGACACCAATAGTACGAGCGGGATTCCGTAACGCAATACACGAGACCGGCGGGACGGCCGTATGCAGGATGACCTACTGACGCCCCCTATACAGATCCTCAGCTTCTCGAACCACCTGTCGATGTTCTCGGAGGAGATCGCGCGCAGCGGAGAGCAGCTGGGCAACTCGCCGCAGGCCTTCAGCCACCTCGCGCTCATCAGCGCCGCGTTCAACCTGGACAGGTCGATGAACTCGAAGAGAGAGTAAGTGCGCATGCTACTTCCGGGCATTACTAGCTGCGAAGCCTGTCGGATTGATAGATGGATGCGTCATTATTGGTCTTCGAGGGCATGTCCAACCTTGCTTAAAAGAAGTCACGTGGCGAAACACGCGGCGGCGGGCCCCCCTCCATAGTACCTAGATAGCGTCTGCTGTGTTTCGGAGAATACCTGCTTCTCTTGCAGGAAAAAGGTGATTTCGCGGTTCTCTGCCATCTTCTGATACGCGGCTGGTGACAGCGGATTGACTGTAGACGGTTGGCACGCCATCGATAGATGCAGCGCAGCGCCGAAAAGTTAACCTAAGCGCTAATCGATCATGCCTTTGATTTCCATGAAGGCCAATTTCTCTACGGACGTTACGGAAACATGGGGATTCCGATCGCCTGCATGTCAGTCACTTGCGTACGAGCTCAGGCTGTCGTGGCACGCGCGGATCAAGAACTCTCTACTTGCATAAACCCGCAATAGTAAATATTAGGATGCGAATCTAACCAAGTCGAGAAGACCGTATGAAGAATCGAGTCATGTTAAAGCCCGAGCAAAGAAGATTTAATAGGGACCTATAGACGCCAGTGAATCTTTAAGCAGGGCGCGCTACTTCCTTACGTCGGTGTATGTAACTGACTAAATTACTATTGAGTTGGCGACTTACACCGACAATAATAACGTCAGGCGGTAAAATGCTCCCCTATTTCATGATGGTGAGTAATGCAACTGGATAGTAGACCCGTACATGTACTTACGTCAGATGTGACCGCCCACAAGAGAGACCCCACTCTATTGACACTCTAGAGCCATATTATGGCCTGAGCAGGGACCGAAAGCCTCTCTTTACCTGCACACTACTGCGTATTCCTTACGTACATGAGCTCAACTCAATTAGCCCTCCCCAGCCCTTTTAAATCTCATTTTATCGTAGTACACTACGACGATTGTGCCTACTTGTATTGTACTGTACGTAGCCGCCTACAAGTCTATCATGATGTTGATGGCGGTTCCCTGCCTAAGGTAAGAAGAACAACAAGGAGTACCTCGACCTATCTATTATTTTACTACTTGAAACCTGCCTCTGCTATCTCGCAACAGGACGCAACACGTATTGGAAGGGCGACGATGGGCCCGTTGCCCGTATATAGCGTTCGTGGCCATTATCATTTTCGCATGTTAAATTAAACCCCGAGAATTTCTTCCTTTCAACTTGATATCACCGCCTTCGACCCCGGGCGCGATATGTTTTCTCTCCTCCTGCTCAGTATCGTCCTGGTTGGGAGCTACTTCCACTACATGTGGAGAGCCGAAGCCTACCTCGGGCAGCCCTGGATCCCGGACGCCGGCGCCCGACTGTTCAGCCAGCGCCCGCTCCCGCCCCCAATAGAGGAGTCGGGCATCGCGACTTACTCGCTGCCGCTGCGGGCCCGCGGCCGCGACGTCGTCGACGCCGAGGGCCGCCGCTTCAAGCTCGCCTCGGTCAACTGGTACGGCGCCAGCGACGAGATCTTCGTGCCCGGGGGGCTCGACGTCCAGCACCGCTCCGTCGTGGCCCAGACCATCCGCTCCCTGGGCTTCAACAGCGTGCGCCTGCCCTACTCGGACGAGATGGTCATCGAGAACCCCCACATCCTGCCCCACCTGCTCGCCGCGAACCCGGACCTGCACGGCCTGCGCGCGCTCGACGTGCTCGAGGCCGTCGTCACCGCCCTCACCGACGCCGGCATCGCCGTCATCGTCAACAACCACATCACCCACGCCACGTGGTGCTGCGGCGCCGACCCGTGCGACGCCGCCTGGGCCAACGACCACCTCGGCCCCCTCTGCAGGGTGAAGCAGTCGGAGGAGGACTGGATCCGGCACTGGGAGACGGTCATGGAGCGGTTCGTCGACAACGAGAGGGTCATCGGGGCGGACCTCCGGAACGAGGTGCGGGGCGTCTGGGGCACCATGCCGTGGGACCGCTGGGCGGCGGCCGCCGAGACGTGCGGGAACCGGCTGCTGAAGATGAACCCGGACTGGCTCATCATCGTGGGCGGCACCGAGTCGGGCAACGACCTCAGGGGCGTCCGGGAGCGGCCCGTGGTGCTGGACGCGGCGGAGGACCGTGTCGTGTACTCGGCACACGTGTACGCGTGGTCGGGCTGGGGCAGCCGCGAGGGCCGGTACGCGAAGCGCAGCTACGCGTCGTTCGCGCAGGCGATGCGCAAGAACTGGGCCTACCTCGTCGAGCGCGATGTCGCGCCCGTCTGGGTCGGCGAGTTCGGCGCCCCGCGCCACCCGGGCATGGGCGACGTCAACTACTGGGCCAACCTCATGCGCTACCTGAAGCACCTCGACGCCGACTTCGGCTACTGGGCCATCAATCCCCGCAAGCCACACGACAACGCCGTCGAGACGTACTCGCTGGTCGAGGACGACTGGGTCACCCCCATCCTCGACTACCGCATGCGCGACATGACGGAGCTCATCGCCGGCACCGGCGGCGACGACGACGCCAGGGCGGCGAACGGGCTTAAGTCTGTCGGCGGGGAGTTGTAGGTTGCGTACGGTAGAGGGGAAAGGGGAGAGTGGGATTACCGCTTAGACCCCGACGCAGAGCCCTGGAGGGGCGAGACATCATTACACTGGAGATACCATCGTCGATTGGACAGGCGCAACCAAAGAGTGTTGGCTTGGGTATTAAGTATTGTCGTGTTGCATAGAGAGGCGCTACCATAGGTCACTATAGAGATACGACCATCACATGGTTTGTTTGATTGTCTGAAGACCCATTGCGGGGGGTTGCTCTTCCTATACTCCCGAGAGATCTCGTGTCCACGTCACATTCGTCAATCCCGCCCCCCGTCTATACTTTTTCACACGCCAGGCTTTCAGGCAGTCTTTCCACCGCCGTGGGCACTCGTTGTTGCTGGAATAACTTGTGGAAGGTTTCGGGGGGGGGGAGGAGGTAGTTTCGAGCCCGGCGGGTACGATATTGCCATCAAACCCAATTACGGGAAGCGGTATAGATCTGAGACGCTAGGTAGCCCCTAGGAAGGGGAGGGAAGGTGTAAGCCGCGGCCGGCGGCCAAAACGAATATTTTATACACATATACTCCACTCAGACTTGATAACGTTCCGTACTTTGGTTGTAATGCTGCGCAGACAAGCGGTCAGTCCGATTTATTACTCCGAATCGCTATCCTCCGAGGACGACGGGAACCCGTTCCACTCCTCCTCGGTATCTTCCTCGAGCAGCCGCGCATTCGCGTCCCCGTCCCCATCCTCATCATCATCACCCTCGTCATCGTCCTGCTCCTCGACCTCGAAGGTGCCGCAGACGTCCCAGCGGTCGCCCCTGGCGCTGCGGCTGACGTACTTGACGAACTTGAGGGCGCCGCTGTCGCGCAGCACGACCGTCATCTTGTTCCAGGCAGCCGCCTGGAAGAAGAGGATGTTGTCGCCTTCGTCACCGCCCGACCGGTAGACGGCAGCGTCCTCGTCGGCGTCGTCGTCGCCCGCCATGTACACCTCGTGACCTCCAACCTCAATCTCTTCCTCCTCGAGCTCTTCGGGTTCTTCTCTGGCTTTATCCCTGCCTTTCCCTTTGCGCTTGGCCTTATCCTTCCCCTTGCCCTTACCGCCGGCTTTGGGGCTCGCCCCGGCAGCGGCCGCCGCTTCTTCTTCGCCCTCGTCGGCGTCGTCGCCCCAGCCCGGCGAGGGCGTTATGCCTAGGTTCAGCTCGAGCCGCGGCTTGCCCTCGTGCCCCGTGGCGAGGGTATAGTCCTTGCCGCACCTAAAGCGCCGCGCGATGAGGTCGTGGCTCTCGATCACGCAGCCTGTTGCCATCTGGAGCCAGCGGCGGAACTGAGGGCTCGGGAGGAAATCCTCCAGCAGCTCCTGGATAGGGGATTTTTCTTTTGAGCTGCCGTCGGAAGGCGGCAGATAGAGATATCGGTGCTTGTGAGGTGGCTTCGCTACCCGCCACGGCCCCTTCTCGATCTCTGCGCTACTTCCCGGAAGGCTGGCGCTATCCTGGGCCGCGACGTAGTCTCGTAACCTCTTCGCAAATTTCTTGCCCAGAAGATTGGCTAGCGTTATGCTGGAGCCTTCCTCGAAGTGCTCTAATATTTGTTCGAGCGTGTCAGGCGTGAGGTACGTCGGCGCCATGTATTTCAGCAAGAACTCGAGATCGGCCTCGTTAAACTCCTCCTGCGGGCCAGATTGGGGTTTCTCGACCGGCACTGGACGGGCTTGGGGCTGATCGTACTGGGCCGGATTTCCCTGCAGCTGCATCAAGCCGCTGTTTTTGGCCAGTTTCTCCTCGGCTCCCTCCACGTAGCCGTCCTCGCCTATCTGTGGGATGTGGAACCAGCCACTGATGGCCATGCGGACACGACCTCCCTCTTTTTCTAGCTGTTCCTTACTCGCGGTATGGTATACCTCCTCGACATCGTGAAAGCTCTCGCCAGGCTGAACAGCGAAGAAGCTCAGTTGATTCCACGCGGGAGGTATGACCTTGGCTACGTCCGGCTCGGGCGTCTTCGCAACCTGACCGTCCTTTCCTTTGATGTTGCGCACCGGGAACAACCTTAGCGCGCCACCCCACTCCGGCTTCCATGGGATGTCCGGGTCCGTTAGGTACAGGATGTAGCTGACTTTCCGACTGCCGATGACATCGTCATGACAGAGAAGAAAACAACCTGGAGTATAGACGTTGATGGCCATGTCCGTCTTCCTCCCGCTTAGGGGCCCGCAGCCTGTGATGTGGGAAACATAGTCTCGAAAGGTCTGGGAATACATGGCATCCCGTAGGGCTAGCAGTGAGGGCAACTTGGCGAGGGCTTCGTCGTCCAGTCCGTCTAGGTTGGCCAGGTCTCCCGACTGGTGTATTTTATAGATGTCCGTCTCCTTGGGCGTGAAAGAGACATTGTTCTTGATCTCCTCTCGGACAGACCGGAGCAGTTTGTCGTCAACCAGGTCGTTGATGACGCCGTGTTTGTAGGGACTCGAGTTCGCATATCCCTTGGTGTACCTGGTTAGGACTTCCTTCTCGAACAGACCTCTTCTAAATCGCCTCTTTGCTTCTTCATCGGTCAGGGCTGCTGTAGAAATGCTATGGTTAATCTGTATTCACACGAAACCGTACATATGAGGGTTCTACTTCGTGTTTTGGCGGACTCACACTTCTTGGTCCTTTTCTTTGGCTGTCTTTGGCCGGCAGCTTGCGCCTCGGCCTTGCGCTTCATTTGGACAGTTCAATTGGGGCTTTCCTTAACCTAAATTCGACTCGGCTGGATGCTCCGGAGGAAGAAGAAAGAAAATATCGGATGTTTCGCCTAAAGTAAAGCTTCACAAATTCCGAATGGCATGATTATACCTCCTGGTGGGATCATCCGACGTCAAATACAAACGCTTTTTTTGGGCAGGAAATGCCAACAGGTACCTGGTACCTACTTTAAAATACAGAGAGCTATTGTGGGTTGGTACTTGCTAAGAGCGGCTGGGCAGAGTGGGGAGCCCACTTCCCTCACAGCCGACCAAAGCGATTCTCTCCCCCCGACTGTCCTGCTAACTTCAGCCGAGTACTCCCCCTCCATCACCACGAAACAAACTGAACCCGGCCATGCAGCGGGATGTTCTGCATGACGGGGTGAAGCGCTTATCCACTCAACGCACGGGGTCCTGTCTCGCTTCTCTGGATATCAATCATGCAGTATGCACGATTGTCGCCATCGTCATCCACTGGCCGGCGACCTCGCAGCTTGGGGGCCAGCCCCGTGCGTTAAGGGATTGGATCCGGGAGTCTTATCAGATCCCGAAGGGGCCTGGCCCATGGTTCCTAGTGGCCGGAGTACGGAGTAGGCATGACCAGTGTCTATTTTCAGTGGTCGGGTTTGCATTGAATAAGGTGTGCGCACTCCCCTTCAGAACGCTAGCCGTCGGGGGAAGGCATGAAAATAGGAGGGCCTTGTCTTGGGGCTCGTGGTCTCAGTTCGCATCCGTCGTCCATACTGACGTGGTGATAGTCGCCGACCACAGCTCCCCAGGGACATGTAGAATCCCCAGCATCGCAGCGTACGCTGTATCGAGCTTCCATTGGTCTTCCTTCTGGGAACCATGAAGGAGTACCGTCCTCACACAGCAGAATCCGTGCCTGTCGTTGGAGTCTGATGTTTCAACATCGATATTTAACAACTTCCTCATTGGGTAATTCCACGGAGACAGCCGGTAGGTGCCCGGCAATATTGTCCACGGTGAGTAGAGCCCTGTCCGGCTTTAATGCACAGCTATCCATTAAAGATTCGGCGTGGCGATCAAACCACGGGTGGTTATATCCCTGAGATACCCTTATGCGCTGGATGATAGTTTCATGGAGACACCTACGGTTCAACCCAAGTTTGACGACCATACCGGTGAAGCCCCGTACCATATAGATAGACCCACCTTCATCAGTTATATATGTATTCAATTACTAAGCTCGTTCTCCCTTAGATAAGCCGTGATTCGCAATAGAACACGTTGCAGGGTGGTTGGTTGTGCAGAGTTATCTGAGATTGTCTTAGAAAGGGGTCGACTATAATCCTCCCCTAAGTTTAATTCAGTTATAAGTCTATTGCCTTCCTATACAAGCTGCTGCTTCGATGGGCTATAGGAAACGTTCGACGCGTTGAGTTTTGAGGCGACATTCCAGCGAGTTAGGAAGTCGAGGTCTTCAGCTGTGCGCCGATCCGGGTAAGAAAGAAAAACCATGGTGGGCTACAAACATTATTCTTAGTAAACTTTCACGTTTTTACACAAAGCAGATATGAAGAGGCAGACCGACCTAACAGTGTAGACGGCAAGTCAGGATACATTACGGAGATGCCCTACCCTTTTCCTCCCTGAGCTTTCTTTCCATATAGAACCGAGAATGGTTCGTCTACCCGAAGTATGTATGGTCTGTAGTATAAAGTATGTATACATTGCTTAAAGCCTGTTGCATTGCACCGTAGTCACCCGGAGAGACGGTGTCCTAGTTATCAGTAGTTGGAATCGGGGGGCTACAGCGCTCCTGGAACATGGTCTCGACCTCCAGGTAGTTGCGAAGATCTCTGTGAAATCACAGACACCGCGGTTATTAGCCCAAGTCCTGCTATGAGACAGGATGCCTGCTGAGTTCAGATTGACACCGATACTGGCGAGATCTCCGCTTCACGTTGTAGGCCTAGCTAGATAGCTTGAATCTGTCGAACAGAATTTCGCGGGCGACTAGAAAGTCAACGCAGAGTCTTCCACTGCAAGAGGTTCTTGCATAGAAGCACTCTCAAAAGGAACCCTGGATCTTAGCCATGACCAACGCCACTCGAGCGGAAGTGTCGGCGCGGATTCTCACAAAGATAATCAAATCCCGCCAACAGGATTGGGGAATAACGAGCGGCGCCGACGGCACACCGCAGTGTCTCGACTGCAGTAATTAAGTTTTGAGAGTACCGGAGGGAGAGGTGCTGCGAGATAGGTTTCAGTGGCTAGGAACTCCGATCATATAGGAAGGTCGTGCCTTACATGGAGAGAGGTAAGACACTATACCCAAACTTGCTTACGGGTGCGATCCTGTCCCAAGTCCAGGGGAACCGTTGTACGAGCACAACTAAAAATGGTGAACGACCACTAACTTCTAATGAATGGCGTTAGTTAGGATGTGGCCTGCGTCGTGAGGTCTAGACTACGACGGCCGTGGTAGTATTGGTCGGATAGAAAGGACATGCATATAGCACAGTCAATGTCGACTTCTCAAGCAATAACAGAAGAAACTAGACAGGGGAAATGCGGAGTGTCCAAGCTAGGTCCTCAACATTAGATCCGCCGGGGCAAATTTAAAATGCACACACTCAGAACTCCATGGCCGACAATCCACCGACACATCTATTTACATGCAATTTTTTTTTTTTTTTCGCTCTCCCGAATACATCCCACCATCCAAAGCGACCCAGATCTCCCTGTGTCCCCTCCTCCCACTCTGTCATAGCTTCCCCGACCTCTTCTCCACCGACTCCCTCAGCAACGAAATAACCTCGGCAGGGTCCTTGGCACCGAACACGGCGCTGCCCGCGACGATGACGTTGGCGCCGGCGTCGGCGGCCTGGTCGATGGTGGCGGGACCCAGGCCCCCGTCAACCTCGATGTTGAGGTCCGGGTACCTCCTGCGCAGCTCCGTGACCTTGGGCAGCTCCGAGGCCATGAACTTCTGGCCACCGAAGCCGGGCTCGACCGTCATGACGAGGACCATCTGTATAGATGTCAGCCCCTAGTTAATCACCCATAATATCATTTACAAAGGAAAGAAGCGGGTTAGGGGTCGAATGGGGTTACGGGAATAAAGTAAAAGAAAACCAACATCCGGTCTCTCCTTCCCGTCCGGGCTATCCAGCAGCTCGTACAGCACCTCGGGCCCCGTGGCAGGCTTGATGGCGACGCCGGCCAACAGGCCCTGGTCGTGGATGTAACGGACGAGCTCGCGCGGGTTCGTTTTCGAGTCATCGGACGCCGTGTCCTCGGGGCTCTCTGCGGTGCTCGAGAACGCGGCCTCGTAGTGGAAGCAGTAGAGGTCGCAGCCGGCCTTCTTAAACTCCTTGACCCACTTCTTGGGCTGCGGGCGCGCGGAACGGCAGTTAGCCAACCGGTACTTGGTACAGACGCTGGTAGGTAGGGAGGTAGGCAAAGAAAAGGAGAAGGAAGCGGCATCGATCGACCTGGTCTGGGTTCGATTACTCACCTCGGCGATCATCATGTGGCAGTCGAAGGTGCCGCGCCCGTACTTGGCGGCCGGCTGGTCGACGTGTTTCCGGATCTTGGCCACGACGGGCGCGCCGAAGGTGATGTTGGGAACGAAGTGGCCGTCCCTGTTGTTGTAAGATCCCTCCGTCAATATACCATCCCATTACTCAATCAACCCATCCCTATACTGTAAATCCCCTCCCCGCACAGGTCTCTCCCGCACACCTCACCCTCGCACTCACCGTGTGACGGGCGAAACACACACTTACATGATATCGACGTGCAGCCAGTCGGCTCCCTGGTCCATGGTCCTCTTGCAGTCGGCGCCCAGCTGGGCGAAGTCCGCCGACAGGATCGAGGGGGCGATGATGGCGTTCGGTGCCATTGTTCTCCGGGGAATCAGGAGCCTGTCTCTAAGGGAAGCAGGAATAGCAGCGAGGACTTATTCAACCACTGATAAAGTCGAGAGAGATGTCGATATGAATATGCATATACGAAGGGTATATATAGTAGGTAGGGAGGTAAAGACGTCACAACCCGAAAAACCATTGATTGATGGCGGGGCAATCGATCGATAAGAACGGTTAAAAGTGGGGGGTTGAGAGTGGGCTGGGCAGTTACTGTATCACAAAGCTTCATAGATTCTCAGGGAGTGAGGAGTGCACTGCATGAATTCTTAGAGATCGTTTCACCATGGTGGCGATTCGTCCCCCCTAAACGATGTTGTAGGGTCTTCATTATCAAGTAACTTTTCTCGAAGTAAGGGTATCTATCTTGGCGTGAATGATATCCCCTTGGCTCTCTAGGCAAGACCTATCCCCGCTTACTCCTCTGCAACCTCCTCAGCGACCGTCTCCCCCTCGACTTCCTCCTCGAAGCTGCCCGCGGGAACCTCGTATAGGCGCAGAATCGACTTGTTCGGGTCCTTCACCAGGACTAACTTACCGTCATCACGTTTCAGGCACATATCGGCGATGGTCCGCACGATACCCCAGCCATTGGACAGAGACAGGTTCATCTGGTTGGCGAAGTCTCGAGGCTTCCAGCCAATCACTCCAAGGATAACGTGCTTATCGTTGGTCTTAGGATTCGCACGAGACACGAAACTAGGAGACTGTCAGTCGTACAGTTGAAGTCAATACAAAGCAAGGGATACTGACCCAAGTTTCATAACGTCCGCCTTAGCAAGAACGCTCTGCACTGTCCACCGCGCAAGCTTGACGCTGTTGTTCTTCATCTCGGTAGCCACGACGGCACCACGCTGCGAGACCAGTTTAGTCCTCCAGTCCAGTGCGCTGCCGCTGCCTTGAGCCTTGTTGTCAAACTCGTTGAGCGCCTTCACAACCAGCAGCTGGTCTTCACCGCTGATGGCGTTCTTCTGCACCGCATCGAGTTCTGTCCGGACGATGAGGTACATTGGGTCCTCTTCGCTTGTAGAGAGATCGAATCTCCGGTACTTGTAAGCCTTGCTCGCGGGAGGCTCAGCTTCCTCGGCAGCATTGTAGAATGGGTTCTCGTGAGCCATCTCGACTTTCTGCGACTCATTCTCCTGCACAACCTGGTTGGCGAAGTTGTGGTTGATGTACGTGGCCTCTTCGGCCAGCGCGGCCGGATGGTTAATGCCCTCCTTGCCACCGTCGGCAGTGTCCAGCGGCGCGTCGGCGGCATTCTCGTTGACCGTCACCATGTCAAGCGTAGCATTATCACGCTTGTCAAGGAAGATCTTGTTGCCCTGTTTCACAATGACGATATCCCATGGGTAGACCGAGCGAGGCGAGCACATGAGCATGGACAGAACGCTGTCGGTGGCAAATATCGTAGCCTCGTCTTTCTCGGCGAGTTCTTGAATCACAGGGTCGGAAGAGGTTGTGACATTATATGCGGCGCGGTCCATAGGAGTCAGCTTTCTCTCGGCCGACTTAACGGGTTGTTTGTCGAAGGAGCGATCGTAGTAGTAGAGGAAACCGTAACTATCCATGTCTTCACCCTCGTCGGCGTCGAGATTCAACTTGGATAACCTGTTGAAATCAATCTCCTCAAGAAGCTGCCAGTCAGGCTTGATATTGATGGAAGCATCCCGGTTCCTGGCCGGCTTGTCGTAGTCTCTCCATCCAAAGCGGCGCCCGCGGGTGGCATTCGACCGACCCCCGCGGCTATCATAACCACCATAGCCCTGCTGGCCGCCCCTTCCAGTACGCGAGAGTTGGGCGCGGCCACCCCTGGTATCCTGGCGGGCACCTCCTCGTTGGCCACGACCGCGCGTAAAGACGGCGCCACGACCGTACCTCGTCTTGGTAGGTTCTCTGCTGACGACGGAGAAGGAGTTCTCGTCGGCTTCGACAACAGGAGCCGCGAAAAGGGCAGCACTGCCTGCACCGTAGATTTGCTGGTCTGCCTCCCAAGAAGCGAATGTTAGTACTCACAATGCACATAATAAAAACCCCGAGGGGATCTGGAGGGGTCATACCGCGATAGTTGCGATTGTACTGCTGTCTGCCACCTCGGCCATCTCTGTCCTTGCTATCCGCCGTCCAGTCTGCCATGCGACCCAGCTTGTCGCCCTTGGAGAATGGTGCGTATGGAACGCCATTCAGCGTTGTCTCAGTCGTGGAAGGGGGTCCCCAGCCGTCGCCCTCGGGCAAGGCCGAAATAAGGGCGGCCAGAGAAGAAGTCATCCTGAATATGTATTTTACAGAAAATGTTGGTATGGCCTGGCACTTTCTCCTGCTTCGTAGACCCTGTTTTGTTATCTCGGCCTTTGTTGGCTTTTTGCTTGGGAGACGGGAAGGTGGAAGTATGAACGATATAATTATTATTTGCCTCTCTAGCAGTTTTTGGTGGGGTGTGGGGCACTTTAACCCGCGTCCGACGCCAGATGTCAGACAGCTGTGTATTTTACCTACCTAGTGTGCACAATCAGTCGAGCCTATCCAGCCACTGTCATCAACGTCTACCCTGCGTTTGCCTCACGATGTAAAATATCTAAAGTACGAGCCCATTCTCAAGGCTAGGATATCACGAGTCTCTAAATATTCTAATGAGGATTTTTATACCTTTCTGTTTTACACTTTTAAGCCATGCAAAGTCGTTACTTTCCGCCCCTTCCTTTTGCCTACGCTGACGGAAATACAAACGTAGGGGGAGGGGAGCGAAGGCGAGGGGGTGACGAACAAGGCTGACGAACAATCGAAAGACCACTTAACGTCACATCGCGCAGAAACACCAGAGTGCCTCTGCCTGAGCAATAAATTCCGATCTGCTACCTCAGATCTTTTTCTTTTTCATCTCAGCTCATTTCGACCATTTCCGATGATCAGCGTGCAACCAGGATTGTCCTTTCGGTAAACATCCATGCAAACCAAGTTATTCCCTATTTCTCGAACCTTTCCGTTTGTGACTTATACATAGATACACCGGTCAAGACTGGCAAGCCGAAAGAGCGGTAGTGGGTTTCTCAATGCTGTGGCAGCAACACGGCGGGTCGCCGACGATGCAACGGCTGCCACAAGCAATGGGATACGAATATAAGACCCCAAGTTATCTGTAAATGCAGCGACTTACTTTCCTTCCTGCTCCGGCCATGTCCCTGGCAGCATTGAACGGCCTGCTTCCCTACGGCTCGATCCTGAACTCCGTTGCTACTTCCATCCGTTACAAGGAAATGATGTGCGATTTCGGCAAAGCCCTTCCCATCAACGCCTTGCTTTAATCAATTTGTAAACGATTGTGGTATATGCTGACACACGGGGGCCGGGAGACGTATGCGGATTGGATACACACCAAGGCACCTGTCATTCTCTGCTGCTATTAAGCGCTGCGCCCGACGTTTTCACCTTTGGCCGGGGTGTGGGTTCATCCGCTGAAGTGCCATATGTATCCGAAGACCGTGGAGTTTCGTCGGTATCCCCCTCAGAGTCTTTCTGTTGCAACGGCGGCGATAAGTCCGGCGGCGTCTCGAAAACGTGCCTTAGTGGCGATCTGGGCCCTGTAAGAGGTGACAATCCACCTTCTTTTGAAGGGGTAACAACCTGCGTCACAGGTTCGGTATCTGATGTAATAGCCGTGCCATCGTGGCTATTGGCTCTCATCATTTCAATTCCCAGCTTCGAGCTAGGCAGCAATGGCTTACTGCGTATGGTACGATCCGATGAGACACCTAACTCGTCATCTTCATCATCGGCCGAATCAGTCCCTTCAACGCGCCGCTTCTCAAGGTGGTCCCGCCTTGACTTTAGCTTTTCTAACGAGCGGCGGGGAATTGGCATCCTCGGATGTTCCATTTGCGCCGGGGAGGATTGTTGAGAGACGAGCTGCAACGGCATCCTTGGGGGTCCGCCTGATTCTAAGGTCGCCGTCTCACCTGGGCTTATGCCAAGTCCAGACTCATCCCACTCACCCGTAGTCTTGCGACTGAGGATCACGGAGACGTCATCCGTAGTGGCCGACTCCGAGTCCCCAAAGAGACTGGAGCCGATAGAATCTTCTCTGCTAGAGCCCCTGAAACTGCCCCCTCCTGGATGTTGGGCATAGCTAGAGGATCCCGAGACTGGACTGTCCTCCAGGCGTTCAACCCCCTGCCTCGCCTCGGACAGGATTGGTTTTGCGAGCGAGACCGAGATGCTTTGACTTGGCGTTGGTGGCTTCCACTGGCACAGATTAGAGAGGACCTCGACTAGCTTAGACGAGCTGATGGGCTTCTCAATCAGCGAATCAAAGTAATGGGGTGCTTGCAGCTCTTTGAGGTACGCCGTGATAGCTACGATGGGAGTGTGGGCGTTGACATTCTTGACTTCGCGGACCATTCGAGCTACATCGGTTCCACTGACCTCGGGTAGCTTGAACTCGGTGAAGATGATGTCGAACTTGATTTCACTAAGAGCATAACGGGCGGCGTCCGAACCGGTGGACGCAGAGATGGTGCGGCAACGCAGTTTCTCAAGCAATTTTTCCATCACCATCCGTGAGACAGGGTGGTCCTCACAGATCAACACATCTAACGATCGGAAAGAGGGGCTGTCGAGCATAATAGCGGACATCCGCCGGGAGGACTGGCGTCGCCGCTGAACCTTGAGTAACGCGTTTGCCCTGTCGCCTTCGTTGTCAGACGAAGACGGGGACATGTCGAACACTTGACTCCGGCGGTTGCGATGGTGCGCAAGAAGGTCTGATGCGCCGGGGCTGCCATCTTGGGAACCAACAGTCAATGAACGTGAGCGTGTCGATGAGCCACTTGCCTGTCTAGGCGTTCCGATTGACTTCGCCGGCGAAAGAGCTAAAGGTGGAGGGGCGCCTTTGACCTTTACGGGAGAAGGCGCAACTGATGTCGCTGCTTTCTGCAGATTTGGACTGACCTTTGGTAGATCGAAAAAGCTGCCCGGCTGAAGGGTATTAGCCGCCGATTGTTGGGAAAGGCTGGACGAATTGCTCGAAGGCTTGCGGCGGGCTTCACTTCCCTGGCCGGCGTGGAAGGAAACAAGAAGAGGGGAGGACGGCTGCGATGCACGACTTGGCGAGGAAGTAACGTGGCCTGCCCCAGAAGGTGACGCAGGACGCTGCGAAGCTGACGTTTTGGCATTTGATATAGACTTCTGGACGGGCATCGATAGAACTGGACTTCCTTCTAAGACGGGCCCTGGTGAAACGGCATCGTGCGCACCACCTGGGCTTACTCCAGATCTCTTCTGTGCAGCCATGGCTTGTTGCTTGAGTTGTTGGATAACATCTTTGTTCGCCTTCTCAAGGACGGAGAGGTTCTTGAAAGAAAAGGATCCGAAATCATCAGAGCCAACCGGCTCACTAAGTCGACGACTTTTGAGGTCTCGAATATGCGGAGGGATATGGAGTGGCATAAGGCCACGTTTGAGCTGACTCACTTGCACTTGAGACCGAACGCGCGACAGAGCATCGTGAGGGCGATCGGGGTAATCCGGGGTCGATGACGGTTGGGGCGATGCCTGGTCTTCGATTTCCTCGGTGAAAGACTGTAAAGTTGCACCCCGAGAATCGAAATATTCCGTGTCCTCGGGGTTTTCTGGCTGCGGCACAAACTGAGCTTCATCTTGTAGCAGAGTATCCCAGTTTATCCCCGTGAACCACGGGTGGTTCCTGATCTCTTCACCCCCCGAGGCAAACTTATCATCGCGGTTTGAGCCCAGCCTCTGTTGAGGGTCTATGCAAAGCAACTTGTTGATGAGGTCTTTAGCTTCTGGGGACACGACGTCATCCTCCTCCTCTGGCCATTGGATATTTCGCGCAAGAATGTTCTCAAAGACTTGTTCTGCCTCGGTAGCGTGGAAAGGTGGGTAGCCGTAGAGGAACTCGAACATAATACAGCCGACAGACCACCAGTCACTAGTCTCATCCTGTTTAGCTCCCCTGATGGTCTCTGGAGCTAGATAGTCGGGAGTTCCAACAAATCTGCGGCTGGAGTCTTCAGGGTCGAAGAGGGCCATCGGAGGGGGCATCATGCTCGATTGAGGCGGAGTGTTTCTGTGCGGCTCGCTATTTTGTGTTCTTGAATGTTGCAAGATAGGCAGGTCAGGAGATGCAGTGCCGTCGCCTTCGCTTACGTCGTCACGCGGCGACCGCATATTCGGCTGCGTAGGCTGTGTATCATTCAGAGAGAAATTCCCCAGCATATGCGCGAGCGTCTCACTCCCTCCGCTGTCACTCCGGTGACCGGAAATGCGCTGGGGCTCTAGTTGAATTTGCGAGAGGTTGAAGTACGATGGTTGACCCTGACTGCCGTCAGGAGTCATTTGCGGAGAAGAATGCCCACCGAAGAAATCTAACGAAGTACTCCGTGACGATGTGATGGAGGATGACCGGGCAAAGGGTCCCATCTTCAGCAGATCTGGCGTTGGGTCTGAAGTTCCGCTGTCCAAGGCTCGCTTTTGTCGGCCAATGAGACCCATTCGAGACAGACCGAAATCTGTCAGCTTGAGGTGGCCTTTATGGTCAATAAGTAAGTTATCCGGCTTCAGGTCACGATGAATAATGCCCCTGTCGTGCAGGTGCTCAACACCAAGGACGACTTCTCCGAGGTATTTCTTGACCCAGTCTTCAGGAAGCCCCCCCAGAACTTTGACCAAAGACGCACAATCGCCCCCGTTGAGGTATTCCATGACAAGGTACAGATAGTCCTTGCTGGAGAACGTCCAGTAGAGCTTGGCCACGAAATCGCTTTCCCCTTGCCACATCATGATTGCTCTTTCGGCCTTGACATTAGTAACCTGATTTTTTGCTACCATGTCCGCCTTCTTTAAGACTTTGATTGCGAAATACTCGCCAGTTGACTTCTTCTTCGACAGATACACGCTCCCGAAGGCTCCTTTGCTGATTGGTTTTATGATCTCAAAATCCTTGATTGAAGGTGGAACCGCACGAGCCTGAGGGGGGGGGTTGGCAGCGTGGAGGCGCGGCGATGGTGGAGGTCGATTGGGAAGATCAGACATCGCCGCCGACGATTGGCGCCTGTGGTGAATAATAGGGGCAGGCGAGCTGAACTCACTCTGAGGAAGTCTAGGGGAGGATTCTGGTGAAGCGATAGCCTCTTGGGAGTACTGGAAGCCACGTGGCTTGAGTATCCGAAGCGGGGATGAAGGTTGAGTGCCTCTAGATGGCGATTCCTGTCGATGGGGCGACGAAGCACCAGGCAATATAAGGCTACGCCGCTGGTGCTGTCGAGAGCTAGTGGCTCGTCGCGTACAACCAAGTTCAGAGGCCGGCGAGTCGGTCCTTAGAGCCCGGCGGGAAGCCAACGAAGACGACCTTACGCTTCCATCACTATCCCCGGCGTCGCTCTCCAGTAGTGCAGAGTCTCGCCGGGTATCCCGATGCTGCCCGAGGATGTTCAGAGCCTCGCGGTGAGATTTGGGAGTGGGGCATTCCCTTGGACTGTTTGTCCCCGCGGATCCTAGGGTCGACGTCGTGCTTGGGGGGGCGTTTATATCTCCCAGCTCCACGTTCCTCAATGCCATAGCCAATGATGAGGGTGCATCGAGGGAACCGGCCGCGATGGACTCGTCGGTAACAGCCTGGGTCGCTTCCGCTTCTTCTATGTCCTCCTCATCTTCTGTCGAATCGCTCAGACGCCCAGCAGCAATACGAGCAGCCTTATGCATCGCTTCGTCAATGCAATCCTGCACAATTACGGTGAATTCGATTCTTATCCTTTCCGCATACTCGATGATTTTCCGGTGGCGGAAGACGGCCTCAACCTTCTCTTTGGCCACCCTCTCCGTATCTGCGCAGAGAAGCGCCAAACCCTGTTCTTGCTCCAGGGTATTAGTACTAGGAGATTGCCACTGGAGCACCTGGGATATTCGTGATTCGGACTGCGGCGACTGAGTGCGGAATTCACCAGCGGTTTGCGATGACGATTCCTTGATGGCAGGGGTGCTAATTTCTATAGCTGTATCGCACAAATCCAATAGAAGTTCCACGATACGAGCCTGCGGGCGCCGCACAGCAAACGATCGAGAGCGAGTATGGCCGAACCCACTAGAGCGATCCCTGGATGGGGGATTGGGTGAGGCAGTTCCAGGGGACGAGTTGCTCGAGGCAGGTCCTATGGAGAGGCCCTTATACTCAGCCGCCGGTAGCGATGTAGTAAGGTCCCCGGAAAGGGGCCGGCTATTTCGTGCCTCTAGCGCATCGAGTACCCTGACAATTGCGTGACGGTGTTCGGTAAGGTTCTCCTGTGCCATCTGTACGTCCATCTCGGCACGGTGTTCCTGAAGGCAGAGCTCGGTGTGCTTTTCAAACCACCATGATGGGATCTGACGCTCACATATGCGGCAAAGAACTGGTAGAGGTGGAGGTTGGCTCGCTGGGTCTTCATGGCCTGATTCAGCTAACTGGGTGAGATAACTGGCAAGCACTTCGGCACCAGATCCGAGAGAGTCGACAATCAGAGGCGGTAGATCAATCTTAATCTCACGTGGCGCGATCCACGGCCTTATCATCCACATCGTCTAGAGCAAAAGCATCAGCATTTTGGGCAGTTGCAGCAAGACCAACATATCAACGTTCTTACATGACTTTCACCGCCTGTTGTACGGTCGTACACCATGATGCCTTGGGCCTCGAGCTCAATGGTGCGGGGTTCCGCTTCAGCTGGCTCAGGCTCCTTAACATTGTCGAGAGGAAGCAGCTTTGACAAGGATCCGAGGTAAACAGTGAATCGGAAAAACTGGCTGTGCGAATCATCTTTCTTCATAGCATCAATAGCATCAGCAAAGACGGTCTTGTCTTCGCCGATGATGAGGTCGGCAATCGGGGTTCTTCGGACGTCATCTGGCTGGGTTCCAATGACATCGACCCATGAAGGGCTGACCCATCTAATCGTCCCGTCGAGGCTAAGGTCGACGATGACATTCAGCGTCTGTTCAGCAGCCTCGCGTAGTTCCTCGCGCTCCTCCCTGATGTCTTGGCTCAGCGATCGTTCCATTGCAGCGCCGGCAGCCTGAGCTCGAAGGGAGTTGACGGCCGGGGGGGCCAGTCGAGTTGGGTCGCGTTCCATCCTGGGCGGGAAATAAACTGGAGACGACGGCACTCAATGGGCGATGGCGGCATCGGATACTATGCAGGACGGATTGTAGATCGGGGTACAGACAAACGCGTCTGGCGTTAGTGAGGAGGGACGAACGAAGCAGTCGTTACGTGGAATTGGTGGTTCTCTCGGTTCTCGCGGTCAGGAACGACGCTGTGCAATGCCAGGTTTGTCTGGCCGAAAGCCAGAGTTAGTAGCTTGCAAGAACCCGAGACATGACTGTATTCGAAGTTGGGTCCAATTGCTGTCGGCTCGGTGACGGCGATGGCTTCGTTTGGCAACAGAGAGATAGCAAGTCAGGCTTCTCGAGCCCACATAGAACTGTCAACACTTGAGAGACAGTATCGTGAGCAGTGACTTCTTTGGGTTTCGCTTTGGAGGCGAGGGAATACGCTGCCAATCTGATTATGGACAAAGAACTTTTAGCATGGATTGATCGAATTGCAAGAAACCATCAGGGAATAAAACAGTCTTCCATTCAGAAGTGAATGGACGAGGGCATGACAACAGCCAGGCAATCCCGGGGTTCTGGAAAAGCACGACGACCAAACAACTATAACCGTGAATCGTCGAAGTTGTCAAGGATATCAGCGGTAAGATAAAGGGAGATGTCAGGTACAGTGGGTAAATGACTCCCACCAAGTACCGATAGTAGCGCGATGATACCTTTGCGCGCTAGAGTATGGCTCTAAGAGAAAATATGCAGTTCGGAAGCAAAGCGGGTTCCATGCTTCCACTGGCTTCGTCTATCCAAAGGTATGTACCTAGGTATATAGCAAGTAGAGGATCTCAAACTAAGCCATGCTGCTACTGTAGGGGCTTTAAAGGCTGATACACCAGCACTGATTAAGTCTCCCTGATTAATCGCCTCATTCTGTGTAATAATCCTACTAACAGATTTGCATAGAAACTTCTGCTACATACCGAGCTATACGTGAGAACGTAGGATGCGAGCTGGACACCTGGCAATGCGTGTAATGTTGATTCCCCAGGTGTGCCGGCTTGATCATCCGTTGCAATTGGGAGATTACATATGGCCTGACCCCGTCCTTCGTGGTATTGACCATCGTTGATACCTGCAACTGTATATCAGGTTGGCTTGTGCGCAGTAAGTGCAGTGGGGTTTTCTAAATATTGCCAGCTATATGGATATAATATACTAGATACGAAGTCGCCGAATTAAGATGCTGCTTGCGATTGGATTACCAGGCAGTCCTGAATAGATATGAAGCGGATTGATGCGCTGAACTCGACGCATGCATGTAAACAACGCACTTGACTCTACTAATAAATAGATATGCGAAGTCCTACCTAGGTCGACGATATTATGATGGAATATATGTATACATGCAGGCGTGCAAGGTAGTTAAAAGTCATTAAGAAGAGTCAGACGACCTAATGTTGAGCATGTTATTACCCCACCCCAGCTTACCCTGTCGCCGGTCATGTTGTCAACTCCCCCTTCAGAGATGCAGTATTGCTTCACCTCTCCGTTTTCTAGATGGCCACCAGGCGTCAGCACTAACAATGTTTAACCACTGCTAGCCGGCGCGTTGCCTAAAATGGCAAATCTAAGTAGTTACTACTCCTGTTGATTGGCCTATTCTCCGACGATTAGTGTAATTTTGAACCCACCTCCTAAAATTGTTATTCAGACGTCTTGGTGGCCCGCTATCGGATAAATTGTAATCGAGCTTGGTGGTCAAGCATGAACGTTCTTAATAATTCTTTCTATCAATTCTTCCGGACATGCACGCCCGGTTCCGGCAGAACGTACAACCGCCGCTGTTCCAATTAATGCCGTGTCTGCTAGTTTTGATCATTTCCTCGGCAACGAGAAATGTGTGCGGGATCACAACATCCCACAAGCCTACTGACCAGTGACCACTCACAGTTGTCTTCAAGAGCATGGGTATGAGCGTCAGTTGGACGACCCCGGAGCAATCCCGTCATGGATACAGATATGCAATACCCACCTGGTATCGCGACTAATGCATGGGCCGCCAAGGCATTCAACGATGTCGTAAGACTTTTCATTTGAAGCACTTGCTACCTAGCAACCACCGTAGCTCCATCATAGTTTCGATTATTGCAGCTCGGTATGGTTATTGACCCCCTACCTGGTCGCTCTCCTTGTCACTTGGGATGGGACCCAATGTCTCTCATAACTTCATAACTGGTTGATAAACTCCGAACAGGTAACACGAGTTAAATCCAAGTGCCCACAAGCATCTGGCATCCGGGTATGTTCGTCAAGTGAAATACGGTCGATCCCTTGCGTGACTTGGCGAGATAGAAGGGGGGCGACTTTACATTTTACGAAAACATTGAGCGATCTCGAATGATGAAACTTCGTCACGCATTCCACAACACCATCACGACCAGAACCCCCCCCCCCTTGCCTGAGTTGGCGGGTAGGTTCCCCGAATTGACTTGGCCGATGCACGCACCAATGCCACAGCAACAGCCTCGATGCAGCAGTAATGCAAGCCGTGTACAGCTTCGATGCAGCAGTAATGCAAGCCGTGTACAGCTTCGACCAATCTCCGCTTCCACCCCGTTGCCACCCTCGTCCTGACATCCTGCAGCTTCGTCAGCGGACTAGCCAGTATCTACTACGTACCGGAAACAACAATCATCAGGTTGTTTCGATGAATGGACAAAGGACGTCGGCTCAAAGTGAGCCTGGGTCTTAGGACCATCGGCTCAGCCAGTTCCTCGCCTTGTCTAAGTATAATACAAACGCCCAATCGCTGACCGGTTACCCCGCGCCAGATTGTCATCATGAGCTCTAGCCAATCATGGTCTTTGCAACACCATGATATGGGTGGGGATTAGTTGAATTTATTAAGTACGAATAGAACCACAGCCCTCTATAAATTATTTCAGTTCATATTTGATTCCTTTGCGCATTTATGTTACTGGACTAGCCGTATGTGAACAGACCAACTCGACATGCAAACTGCAGTTCAGGATACTCGGCTTATACTCGTTGACTAACTCCTAGTACAGCCCCTACCACATTAAAGACATTTACACTATACATTTTTCGTATGGTATGTCCTCGGGTGCCAGAAGCCTACACAATAAGCGGTAACTACATTTTCGGTTTAGCTCTTGAATAAATGGGAAATTTGCAGCCAGTCAAATAGCACGAATTCGATATTTTATGGAGTATGCTGCTGCTTTAGGTTAGCGTCTTTGCCGCTACCGCTTATTGTGTAGGCTTCTGGCACCCGAGGACATAGGCTGGCTATGGTACCGGCTGCAAATGTCGACCCAGCAGGCACTTGCGTAGAGATATTCTCCCGTCCTTCTACTTTATACGGGTCGGCTTGGGGACACGGCGCTGCCTACGGTACAGTGTTGACTGTTTCTCGGCGTTTGTCCATGGCCTAGAAATAATTGCCGTGCCGAATGGCTAGCCTTTCGTCTCCATGACTCTAGACTGCCCAGGGATTAGAGGAGCCCGTGTGCGCGCTTGATACATAACACCAAATGGGGCCTAGAACCGCAGGTGAAGGCCAATGCCACTAGGAGTTGGAACATTTGAACCCCATGTACGCCACGCGAAGAAAAGTTCGTTGGAGTAACGCCCACAGTGCTGGCCCCCGTCTCGACATGTGCGACTCATGACCGCTGAGGACGTGCCTCACGTCGCATCTTTCCCACGAAGTCATATCTTAGCCGATCCCGAATAACCCGGGAGGGTGCGACAATAAAACAGCTTAAACTTGGCCCCCCTTTCAGGGCTATTAGGACAGGTCCTTCCAGACGACACAGCACATTCCGCACCCAACACGGTTCCTACGGCTCCCAGTACGAACGGTTCCGGGTCCAGGGTCTCGCCTACCAGTTCCGCTCTTTTGTTTGCATCCAGTATCCTTCCACAACTCGTGACCCAAAGAGCTATTCCGCGATTCCTCGTCCGCCTAAAGGGATTATCCCATAGCGGAGAGTTCGGCGTGTAATCATATAACACAAGCGCGGGATGTCCGGAGGCTTATTATTCGACCCCCTAGCGTACCCACGCCCTCGTGTCGAATCCTCTGGTTCGCAGTTAAGAGAGACTGTGGCCGCGGAAAGATAAGTCCACAGCTTCGTGCGCAATTCCGCGTACGTGCCTAATTCGTGCGCACGCCACGTTGCTGGCCGGGGGCTGATCATTTCGTCAGGGGGCGGTGCAGTAAGATGCGTAGAAGGACCAGCTCGTTGGCAGTCCAGGCGCCTGTCACTTACTTTACACGCCTTCGTCAGTGGTATTCTACCGTTATGGTTTTGGTGCATCCGTCGTATGTCCCGCATGTATATATCCTGACCGGAAACTGCAGCTTAGTATACAGACGCCGACTCGGTACCCCAACGGCAAAGTATTGCCGTCCAATCTATCGGTGCTCATTTCGAAGGCCTGCAATGGATCCAAAACCAGACCACATGAGGTAAATTTAGGGACAGGAAGTGTTCGTTGCCTAGTAATCAATCCTCAGGTCTAGCGACATGGGCGCCGGGACCACTCGAAAACCATCTGTACCCATACAAGACCAAATACTCTTTACGTAGAGATGCATGTGAATGAAACCAGACGCGGCTATCTTCAACGGCAATATGGAAGAATGACAACAGCCAATAATCATCAAGACTGCAAGATTCAGGCACGTCGAGGCGAGACTTCCCCTTGTGATTGTCCAGCCCCCGTCAAGGTAGATGCCGTGACTCTCCGGATTTGATGGTGCCAACCTCCTGAAATGAGTCTCGGAAGGCAGAGACGGTCGCTAGGAATAAGTTAATCCAGAGTGAGTTCTCAGGTGTTCATTCTTCTATTATAGGAACTATGAGTGAGTATAGACTAAGACAGTAGTAGACTCACACAGTTGCTTCGGATTCCCGTATCGACTTCATGTGTGTGTGTGTCTCTCTCTCTGCTTGGCTTTACTGATGATGACCCGGCCAGAGTTTATTAAAAAAGTCTCGGAAACCAATCCGAATATCAAATATATTCGACGTGGCGTTCTCACCACGGGCATCGCAAAAGGCAAGTGATTGTCGAATATCCTAAGGCTGACACGATGCTCTACATATGCTGCAGTATCGTGCCCATCAAACCCATGTGAGTAGACTAGCCTACCCGTCGTGTTAATACATGGCGTGTTCGGATGGACCCATTGCGTAATTCGGGACGATTCCCGGAGCGGGAAGCAGTAGTAGGTATGCTGAGACTGCATCGCAAGGGCGTATATAAAGTTTCTCTGGTGGATCTGAGCCGGCCGGTGATGATCATTTCACGATGCCCTGTCACTCTACATGTTGCAACGGGAAGCACTGAGCACGTGTATTTATCTACTATAACTTATATGTCAAGATCGATTAGCGAAGTAGCCATACGGCAGTCAGCCATGAAGCAACGAACAACGCCATGTACACCACCGTAAGGGGGCCATTACCACGGAGTAGATACACGAATACCATGTAGGCCGCAGCACTACAGATGTACAGGTATATGCATACATGTATGTATCCGCAGAAGGATGCCCAGGCTTTGCCAGGGTAAGGTATCTTCGTCCTGCTACATATTGATCACGACCTTTTCTCTCAGTTACCTGATCCTCCCGCTAGATGGAGTTCATCCAGGTTGATCAAGGGCCCATATGTACCTACATAAGCTGCGCTGGGCATTCTTGGAAGGATGCGTTTAGCCGCAACCGATCGACTTGTCAGCCATGCGTCGTCGTGCATGTCGGACAACGGCCAAGCTCACTAAATTATGGCTTAAATAGGAGGCGTCGCGGTTGTCCTGAGGCGTACCATCACTGCAAGATTCAGGCACATTACTACATCATACATCAATGGCTGAGAAGACGCATCTCGTCCTTCCTATTTTCAAGCATTACATTGTCAGCCCAAAGTCCGGGTTAGTCATATCGTGAGCTCGCTGTCTGGTCTCTGCAACCCCACGTTGCATTCTTTCCCCGTGCGTAACGACACGAGTCGCCGGAGCGTGTTTTTCAAGGCCTTCGCCTAGTGGCCAATGCGCCTAAGCCAACCTCTTGAATTCCTCCGAGTTCCTACGGCTTCCAGAAAGCTTTCGAATAGGTCACGTCGAAAGCCAACAGCGGGGCGCTTCTTCCTCTCTCAATCCAAGAGTATTGCATAATAGCTTCAATTCGTACACGGCTAGGGGGGTTCAATTGAAGTTTCGTGGCGTATAGGCAACAAGCTGGCTGTCGATACCGATAGAGCAAGAGGAAGATTTGCAGTTGTGGCATGCTCTCTGCCAAGGTGAAGACGTAACGAAGAACGTGCTCCCTACATGATCAGAGTTGCAGTCATTTTCTCGTCTAGCTCGTGTGTCGATTTGGAATACAGACAGCAAGGGTTGCTTCAGAGCAGATCTTGCAGACTTATAGAAGACCAGGCCGTCCCAGCTTCAATACAAGTAGGTTGATATTTGAAGCCGTTGCATTGCCTCCTGGTTGCTCCTCTACCTCTTTATCTTCATGTCCAAGTGGCTCATAAAAAGGAGTGTGTCTTACAATGGTTGAAATGGCTGACCACGGATTAGCACCGTTCTATCCCTCGCCGCCAACACCCTACTCTCTCTCTGACTCAAACCTATCTTTGGGCTGTTCACTGTACGACTACACTCCAATGTCGACTTCATCGGCGCCGCAGAATCCTGATGCCAGCGGAACTCAGGACAAGGGGCCTCTGTCCTCCCTGAAGCTCAGTTTCCTAAAATCCTTAAATGAAAAGAAATCGACTAGGGATGGCAACCCGCCTAAGCGCCGCGGGCCGAAGCCGGACAGCAAGCCAGCATTAACCCGACGTCAAGAGTTAAATCGTCAGGCTCAGAGGTATGGCGGTAGCCGCCCACCCCTTCCGGCTTTGAACCCACATTCTGATGCGATGTTGCAGGACGCACCGTGAGCGGAAGGAGTTGTATATCAAAGCACTCGAGGATGAGGTGTTTCGCCTAAAGGAAATCTACAGCAATGTTGCCCAAGACAAGGAGAAGCTCGCTGAGGAGAACAGGGAACTCAAGGGCCTGCTGCATCAAACTGGGACCCCGCCTATCTCAGCTGGCCTCATAGATGATATCAGCAGCAACCCGAGCTTTGGTTACGCATCGAGCAGTGCTTCTCCAGCCCATGCACCTGGCTCGAACCATGCCTACATTCCACCGTTAACTTCAATGCCGACCGCACCATCGCTCTCTACCTCTTCTCAGTTGTTGGCGGGGAATCAGATAATACACGGCACAGCCTCGCAACAACTAGCACCGCTTCATGCAGATTACGAGCAGGCTGGGATAGACTTCGTGTTAGCGTACGATGACCCTAATGACCCCTCGAAGGCATACATGTCACCTCCCCATTTTTGAAGGACAAGCTATCACACCTGGGAGTACGGTTTACCTACGAATCCGAGTAGGAGCCGTCAAGCTAATTATACTGGGTGGCTCGCTGTGCAGGCTCGAGAAACCATGCATGACCCATTTACCCTGGTTACTAGACAGAGCAAATGGAGCAGGCGGCGAGCCTTCAGGACATGCTCTGATGACATCTTGTCCACCGGAACCGTTCTCAGATTTAAATAAGGACTTCCCCTTCGGGAACACAAGCACCATCACAAGACATGGGCAAACCTGGGAATTATCCAAGGGTGATCTCGCAACTCTTCTCGATTTGAGCAGGAGATTGGATCTTGACGGAGAGATAACACCAATCGTAAGTAATTTCCCGCCTCTCGATTCTCTTTGTACAACCTTCCTTACCCACGAAACTGTGCGGTCTATTTTATAATGAGCTATCAAATCCCAAGACGTATTTCTCAACAGCTCCTTGATCTCTAGCCAGCGACCACTAACTTGACAATGGGTAGATGGCCTGGGGCAAGGTCTTGGACCATCCAAGGTTGGCCGACTTAGGACCAGAAGATTTTGTCAAATTAATCGACGAGCTAAAGGGCAAAGTCTGCTGCTACGGGTATAGACCAGCACCCCTGTACGGCGGCTTAAAAACTAACCAGCTCGCAGATTTGGTGCGGTGATGGAGGAGTTCGAAGCGCGCGATGCTCTTAATGCCGTTTTGTCTGCGGGGCCGGAGATAAGTGTGGCTTAAACTATACCCATTTGATTACTCTGTATATAATGATATCTGTCGATACGACTGCGCTGACGTGATGGCGACGGTCATTGTGGCATACCGTCGCGAGTTGAGAGGTCGGGTCTAGTGCATTCTCAGCAGCTGGAATTCATTCAATCTGGTTTCCCCATGGAGGTAGCGATATATATCAACTAAAACTTGCCCTGGGTAGACCCGATAGACGTTACTGGCAACTCTTCAGAATTCCCTATCCCATGCGCAAGCTTTGCCACCATCTAACGTGGTTTCCTCTGGTTCGTCTCGCACAGTCCCTGGAAGAGCATCACGAAGGTATCCCCCTATCCAGCCACCTCCGTTTTCTACAATCGAAGTCATCTCTCTCAGAAGCGTAATAGACCCGTGTTCAAATAGTGTGTTAAATGCTTCTATGGCTCTGTGATCGTGATGTACTCTAGAAAACCATATGAATGATCTTTCAATGTCGCCACAAATGAAGTCTAAGTCATGGTGATTTAGGATCCACGGGTACCAGGCTACCAGGTTACCACCAACATGAGGATCTCCTCGCTTTTCTAGGCTATTAGACAAGGTCTGTGGCCTTATAGGTGTATAACATGTATATTGAACTGACAAGAGGGGGCTCCCTACTTTATCGCTTTTCGATGGATGTCGGACCATAGACTACCAAATAGGGGTTCCTACGGTCTGCCAGTGCTTGTCCAAATCACACGTGAATGACTGAGCTAGATGCTCTCGAGGCCGCCTAAATCAGTATTAAATATGTTATGCATATCCAAACAATGTCCTTGTCAGCGCGATTATAATGGCCCCGAGACGATACCAGCTCACACCCCTAGGATGGCAGAAGGGGTGCGCATGTTGTAATGAAGCAGCTGTCTGCTTTGCTACCACTTAGATCACCACCGGGAGCACAGTATTCAGGAGGGTATATGCTAAGTTATGAATATCGAAGCAGATTCTCCCAAACTGACTGGAGGGACACGCCAAAAGCATCTCGGTATCTGCCTAATCAAACCTGTCGACCCGGAGTTAGTCATCATAGAAAGGACTGCACCAGTAGCGGCCAAGATAAATTCGCGAGACCGACACTACCAGTGTGCATAATTCTTATCTTCTGTCTATATCGGGGTAGAGAATCTGTATGGTCGTAAGAGTGCACGTATACCCAGCCGAAGGGGGCTCCCTCTGCAACACCAGAGCCGGCTGGCTTTCGATGGGGCGGCCGGAGCAGCGTATCGCATCAAGCTACTTCGATCGCAGAGTCCACGGAAATGCACTACTACAGGGTGACGGCAGCCGTCAGTCCCTCCTCTGAACTCGCCTGAAACCGATGCGTATTTCACAAGCCAGCTAGGCTTCGTAGAACCCTGATTTCTTATCTCTAACGGCCCGGACGTCTGCATGCTTTACAGTCTTAGTGGCTTGTCCAACCGACTGACTACAAGTCAGATGTGGTGGTTTACACAGTATATGCGTGATAACAGCGCGGTCTGCCCAGAGGTATAGCTGAATTCAGGGATGAGTAATATCACCTTTGTGACTGCTAGGATTTGCAAACATGTGGCATATACGGCTCGTTTCGAAGCAAGGCGGGCGAAGCGTTTCGCTACTATTACCATGTACGGTACGCTCGAGGTCGCTCTCCTTTCTGCCATCTTCCTTCGAATGATACATCCGCCCTCAGTCGCAGGACCACCCCGTAACGGTCTTCATATCAATTGCTACAATCTGCCGAGGAGAAATCACTCTCGTGCCATGCCTACGATTGGTTGCTTAACAAGGCAGTCCATGAGCCTTTATTCGGTGACTCGGGTGGTACCAATGCCAGAACGTTCAACCAGCGGCTTCGCAGTGCTTCCCCTGTATCAAACCATAACCCGCGTTTTTCACCGCTGCAGTAGTCTACGTAGGTTCAACATACTAGGAATTCCGGGGAAAGTATTATGTGCGACGCGTCTTCTCCCTGCGCAAGCCCTATTCACCTTGTGTCGTTCTTCTTCATCATCTCATCCTGCCAGGGACCTTGCCTGGAGGAGCCTGAGGGGGAAGGAGCAGTGGCTTTGAAGGGTAGAGCGCGATGCAACTTCAGCACCAAAGGTGTAATAAGTTGCTGTTTCGTATTTGCCGAAGGGCTGCGACATGTGCTGAACGAAGGCTCTTTGAGGTGCTCTTCCTTGACGCCAGCCCGCGCGAGGACGTGGGGGGTTGTCGATGAATATCACCATTTGCTACGGTAGAAGAGTGCGGCTGGTCTTCTCGATGACTGTCAGCATCATATTGCCGATGGCTGGGTTGCAACGTATGGGTAGCAATGCCGGCCAAGGACTCTTCGTCAGCTATTATCAGCCACACGTAAGGGGAACTGCCTGTATATTACGAGATCCGTACGCTCGAATTGCCCTAGGAGGAAGCCAGGAAACCATCAGCCGCCTCGAAGATGCGAGCTTCCTATCTTGGTGCTAAGCACCGGATCGGCGCCCATGTAGCTTCAACCGTGATATTGCATGTGGAGTGAGCGTCGAACCACGACGGGCCGTTTGTCCGTGGCTGTTTTATGTGCCTCAGGACGTGTTAGTAGTCACGGTGCATGATGGGGTGCCTCCAGCGAGAGCCCCAAGAAAGCGTACTAAAGAGATCATCGTATGGGGCGTCCCGAAGCTTTGGCTTGCCCAATCTCGCTTCGAGTCGTTCCCCACAACAAACGACAAACATGACAGCGGGGCCCGGCAGATAAGCCACGGACCTTGTCAACAGCGGCCAGTTTGTACGCGGAGTTGTCGCAAGTACGAAAATAATCGGGCCGGTGGAGAAAGGCCCCAGCGACGACGAGGACGACACTTGGGCAGGGCTGACTGGGAACGGCCCACAGGGGTAGCAGGGGTAACAGGGGCAGAGGGGATGGGTGGGTGCAAGCAAATGTAAGTTAAACCATTCAGGTCGGTATTCCACTCATTAATAAGAGACATATGAATGTACTTCAAGACAAAGTCTACGCCTATATTAATGTGGCGTAGATTCTAGCGCGCGGCGCGAATACTTGACAGGGACTTGAATTTTACTCCCGGCATGGCACCACCTAACTAACCTCAGGTTGTAAGACATGCAGGCACATATACCCACCCACGACGGAGGAACCCCCCGAGTTGGCATTGCTGGGCGCGTTCTGGAAAACTTCCAATGCATGTTGGTTGATGTTTCCGAGTACGGTAACATCCAGTCGTCCGTAAAAGGATCGAGAGCGTCTTAGCATGTTTGGATCATGCATAGCTCTGTAGAAGGATGCCAAAACGTGAGAGTCTAGACAAGGCCGACGAGCCTTCTATTTGGTATCCCAGACTCTAATACAGTAGTTCTCCCCCCCTCCACTTACACGGATTCTATTATCATCATGCCCCCGACGACGGCTCTGTCTTCCGGATCCTTATCTCTTGCAAAGGTTGATCGGGATATTCAGATCCGGTACCAAGGGTGGAAATTGCGACAAGTTACATGAACCGACATATGCGTATCTTTCGCCGCAAAGGTCCTTCGGCTTATTCGCTTCATACAGTAAAATTTCGCTATAACGATACGTAAAGAATCGACACATTGATATCGTCATTACAAGGTATCGTTATGAAGCAATTACCCAAAATGGTAGCCGCCCACGGATCTCCAGGTCTGCGATGAAATTGCGTAATTTAGCGATATTTGGCCAACTTTAGGCCTATATCAAATCCATTTCCGGCCTAGATTCTGTCTCACCATAACGATATATATGGTGACTAAGCCCGTACCTATATCATTAATCGGAATATCTGTACGGGTAAACCAACGGGACATCAATCCCGATGTCCTTGTGTCAAGGTACCGTTATACGGTCGATCGCTATAACGGGATTTTTACTGTATTAAAGGCTAAGCTTCTAGGACATCGAGATTCGAGGTGATAATAGCCCTAGTGTACGGAGATTTGTTGGGGTAGCTTGCTATCATAGCAAGTGGGTTCAATACCTTGTAAGTTGGGACTCGTAACTTTACTTGGGAGTGGTTCTGCGGATATTATGAGCGCAAGAAAAGAGCGCCGAGTACTCAGAAAGCAAAGACTCCTATGTTGTATTGTTATTTCAGAAGACATACAGACGGCATCGAATGTCTCTCTGGGTTTCCAGAATACATGGTAAGGTGGAAACAATGAGCAGTGTGAAGATGCACATTGGCCGTCCAGGCGATTCGCGGCTAAACTTATCGACATCCTCCGTGGCTTGACGGCTATAGTCGGGATACAAGGTGGAATAGAAATAATTCAAGCAGAACATTCATATCCAGACGAGAAAGGGCAAGCCAACGGCAAGGACGACCGGTCCCCGCTCTTCAGGGGTCCCCGACACACATGTTTTCCTTCTGGGGCCGTCACAGGCACATCCTAGCGACCATGACTCGAGAGCCTCCTTCAGCACTCCACTCAGCGTTTTGTAGTTGGAACCACACATAAAGACGGATATGTGTGAGATCATGCGCCGCGGCCCCTTTCGAGAGATGTCTCCCGAGTGATCACAGGCCATACATGGCAAGAACTCACACTCAGCTCTCGCTCGACTATACGTCGTAGCATACTGTGATAATTGCCCATGGATGTCTTTGACCCTAAAGTGGGCTACATAGAATGTCAAGCGGGCTCTGCATCATCCAACACGGCTACAGAGGAGCCGAGGGTTAATAGAGCCCTTTGCAACGGCCAAGTAAAGTTACATAGCCAACCAACAGGGTAACTTACCCTTAGCAAACCCTATTGCCACGGGTACTGTACCACAAAGCTATGAAGTTTCAGCTCTGTTTCCACCGTGATACGAAAAAGGCTTGGTTCCTGGGCCGTCTGTTGAGCTCTTGTGGCGTTCACTAGGAGGACCATGTCGGACAGTCCCGGTGGCGTCGTGGTACGCCGTTCGGTGCCAAGGAAGCGAAGCTGGCTTATAAGCACGGTTCGGCAACACAACGGGCAGTAATGACGTCTTGTAGAACTGGATAGCAAGAATACACGGCTGTCCGGCAGTGGTTCGCAGGAGAGGGCCGAGGCGAGATGGACTGACCCTATCTCGTTGTGTGACGAAATGCGAACTGCCTATTCCAGTACTTGACTACCTGTGAGGTGTTCTGTAGAGATAGGTAAGGAAAGATTCCGCAGAAAGCTTCAGTCCAAGGGCCTGGTTCGTTTTTCCCTTGACCACCAGCCTGATAGGGGACGTATTCCCGTTAGGATATAACACGCTGGGCGTGCTAGCCATGCTCTTGTATGATTGAGCAACGTCCTGCTCCATGTCATCTGCGTATCTGCAAGTAACACAATGACGACTCATGTTCTAACGTTAGGCAGGGAATCCGGCGGGCCATCACAAACCGAAACTTCTAGTGGTATACAGAATAGGTAATGGCACATATCCTCTCTGGCATCCACGTGGGAATTGAGATCGGGTATAGATCAACCCTGTCCGCATGGTCCACTAATATGCCACGCATCGCCCCTGCACTGGGCCCATCGAAGAAAATGAACCTAACTCATAAATCTCCCTGAATTCCGTAATAAACATACAGGATCATACGACATTAACAATAGCAGTCCATAAGAGACTTTAACTATTTCACTCGCAAGAAAGAGCTCTATGTTTGATTAAAGTCGAAAGGACGTTTAAATAACTCCTGGTGGTTGAATATGAACGTTAAAAGTAGCATGTTTGTGTTCCATGGCCAGGCCCATTTTCTTTAATGGACCTGGTGCCCTGCCATGTACCTAGAGTAGGGCGGATCGCGCGTACAGACCCGACACCGCAGTAATCGTTAGAGCCAGACTAGGGAAACAACGGATTTGCTTGATGCGCCAGGTGAACGGGGGTTAGAGCTACCAGGTTATCTATTGGCCCATATCGGCTGCATAATTGGGGCTTTACACTGCTGCTCAGTCCTGTCAGCTTATTTCGCTAATATTGTGATTCTATTGAATCATGCACTAAGTTCTCAAGAGGAGCACCAGCTAGAAAAGAAAGAGGAAAGCTTTCAAAGGCTGTCTTGTAATCGAATTATATTTAACGGTTTAAGACTTGCGGGACACGGCGTTTTTTGCCCAGGTGCGTTATGCGGACTTAAAATTACAACCACCCGGAGAGATTCCTTTAGGAGCCGCACATTAATGTTACCAGAATTTATGCCCAGGTACGGTCAGGCTGTGTCTCGGCATAAGGCATTCCCCGGGCAGCCCGAGCTGGGAGTTGGAATATTTTGAAGTACAACCTCTTCGTAGAAGTTCGTTGGCCTCTGGAAGGTTTCTACCGCAATAAGTCCTACGAACGCCCTAACATTCGATATTAATACCGCCTTGCTTATAGTATTGAACTAACCGCGGCAGCATGATCGCAACTCTATGTGCAATTCCCGACGGGGTCGACGGCCGCCTATCCGAGTGGGCTTTGTCCCTGCTACATAATATTCGGACACCAAGTTCTAGATCAGTGCTAAGAATAAGCAGCATCTAGTAACGCAGCAAGGCAGAGGGTCAAGTGCGCCGTAAGTATATCGGTTCCGTCATGCGAGGTAGAATGACCCTTCTGAGGCTAATTCAGCTCCAGTGCCTCAGCTCATACTGGCCGTTATGATTCGGGAGTATTCAGGAGATGATGAACCAATACAACTGTCCCCCTTGTAAGCATGCATCGGACGGGTTCCAGATGAAGGGCTCATGCTCAGCTCGGCAAATTCTATCCAAAGGTACCATGCAACAAGCAAGGGCGGCTGGAAAAGAGGCAGCATCTCAGACAGCCATGGACATACTAACAAAAGCACCAGCGCAACGGCTTTCCTGCCGAATGCAGGTTGACCTGCATCAGCCTTACGTACTCGAAAAAAATCTGAAAACTATCCACCATCACTCTTCGTGCCGGATATTACCTACATGAATCCCACAACTGTTGTGGAATTTCGTCGTCTACCGGGGAATTGTTATCAGTGGCCCGCCCTAGTGTTGGTGGAACGTTCAGCACCGCCCCGGTGGTCTTCTCTCGCAAATGATACGCGCACAGTCACGCAAGCGGGGGAAAGAGTAAATTTAATGATTCCCACATAACTAGCCTCGAGTGCCTAATAGACATCCGTATTGTTTCTGGAATGTGTACAGGTCTATTTAGCCCGAGGCGAGGCGGCAATGACCGCGTGCCGGATTGGATCTCGACGGAATTTTTGACCAGGTGCCAAGCTTCGCGCGCCAATACGGCAACATGTCAATCCCAAGGGTGCGAGTTCTCATGACACAAGCGGCGCGGCTCGCACGGGAATGTGACCAACAGTGTAAGTGATGCGATATCCGAGAGGCCGGTTAGCGATTGCTGTGAGAGCCCTATTCGCGAGCCCTGGAGCCTCGGCGAGCCAATAGAAGAACGGGGAAGCTAGGTGCAGCAAGACACTGCTGCCGTAAGATCTGAGACATACATATGGGCGTAAGAATATGTGTCCCATTGGGCGAGAAAAGGGGAGCGGCTTGGCCAATTGGGTTGTGAGAACCAGAGTCGGCCGCTAAGAGACTCACGCTTTTCCAATTTTCAAGCGGGGACCACATGCTATCACACGCTGACAAGGAGATCGCCTCAGTAAGTGGCTAGGGAACGATAATAACTGACATCTTATAGCTCACGAGTCCTTGCTAACAAAGACTTTCGGTTAACTTGGCTTCTTGGTTCGACAACTTGCTGTAAATCCTAACTATGTACATTAGCTGTGAGGCCAATCAAACAGGAGCCTCCGCCGTAAATCTTTGAAGGCGCTTATTCCATAACTCGATATCCGGCCGGATATAACAGATTCCCTAGTCATATTAGATGCGGCTATATACTGGATAGGTTCGTATCTGATGAGGCCCCATGTCCACAGGTCACCCAAAGAAGACATTGCCTAATCGGGGGGCGAATCAGGAGTTGAACAAGGCTGAGATATATAAGCATCGGTGCCGATATCGCGCTGACGGGAACGAGAAGACATCTAGAACCATCGTCGGCTGACATCTTCCAGATAGCCTTCTGTGGAAGGCGCTTCCTTTTGCATTTAACACCTGGTATAGTTATTGGTTCGACATTTCCCCCGACGTCTCCACCCCGTAAGCCGAATACCCACGTCCGTCCTTGCTCGGATTTTCAAGATTTGCTCCTGAAAGGCGGCAGAGGACGTTCACGAGGGTTCTACAACGTCGTGTGCTAGAGTAGGCGCTAGCTAGCTGGTGTATCCGGACGTAAGGCTCAGCATACTAGTTGCATTTTCAACTCAACCATCAGTGATAACAAGACGTTGTGTTTCGTGTTGTTCGTGCTCGCAACCTAACAAATCCAATAGGCCCCTAATAACAGAGCGATCACATGCCGGATTATCAGAATCAGTTAGCCGACCCCTCGGGTAACACCTACAACGAAGCTAGGAAGTGTAAGGCATGTCGAATTCATTTCCGGAAGGTCGAGCACACAAGCGGCGATCTTCCATGAAGCTTCGGACGAACGCTTCTGACGACAGTTTGCATCGACCTTCTTTACCGGTATTCTGGAGACATTGAGCCATGACGTCCCGTATCAAAGACGCTCACTTATTCCACAGGCATGCTTACCCCATGGTGGCTGGGAGCCATGATATATGACATATGCACCAGTTCAAAGATAGACTGACTGTACGATTGTCTGAATTCGTGCTGGAAGACGTTATTAGGGTACACCTGATAATCATGGCTCCTCCGGCATGACATGCTGAAGGCTTCCGGACGGTTGGTTTACAGCTGCACGACCTTCCTACTGTAGTTGGTAAGAGTAGGTACTTTGGTAACCAACGATCCGCCAAGCTCGATCTCCCATAGGCCTCCAACCCCGCCATCAATTCCCATGTCAAGCTTACCTATTCTCAATTGCGAACATGGTTAGGATTAACTACTTACGCATTCGATCAGGTAGTTAAGTAGCTGTCATATTTTCGTATCGATTAAGTAGGGGAGGTCTACATAAATGCGCTGGACGGTTCCTCATAAATCCGCAGTTGCGTCTTTTCTCTGGTGGGAAACATCCAGCCTTTGGAGGAGCATGGGACATTGCCATCCATGCTTGTAGTTGGCAAGGGATGCCTGTGGATGCCACTGATGTGCTGCAAGGCATACCCAAGTAGGGGCTCTGATCAGGGGCTTGCAGTTACTCCATGTGGGACTTCAACCGAGATGCACGCAGGCACGGCGCCCTCAACCGCACCATTCCGACCCCGTCTGGGCTCAGAATGCGCATTTAGCCACCCCATGTTCTGTCTCCACCCAGAACCCAGAGTCCAGGGTTCAGGGGTGCCAAGGGTGCCTGGATTGCGAAATCTAGCGAATGGCCTAAAGCAGGGGCCATTCTGTCTATGCCGGTCCCGTAGATTATGTGACATAATTTATGTCACACATATCCTTGACCAGCCCAGTTCACGCAGCGGAGTGGTTGTTCCACAGACTTTTGCTCCGATCCATAAGCATCCACCTCCACCATTCAGCGCGAAGGAAACCCAAGGCAATGTGCCTCCCTCCCTCGCGCAGTGGGGCAATCGCGTCCCAGTGGGGATGCTAAGCGGGAATACATGTGGTGCCCATTTTGAATGCATCTCCTAGCAGGCGTGGTAGATACCCAGTGGCCAAATCCCGGGAGAGGGCTGAGTAACGAATTGGCCCCTACATATGTCGGGCCCTCCCACCATGCATCACTATTATACTATTCCCCGCCGTCTGTTCTTCTTCCGTGGACAAGCCTTACCCGGTCTTCCTTGACGTCAAGGTAGAGCCGCATTCACATAGAGGCAACGAGAAACATATTCGCCATAGGACGGTTTCCAGTGCTGACCCCGCCCTGTCGCTCGGTGCAAGAGTTACCACTGGGACGGTCTGGACTCTGGGATGCGTTGAACGCTGGCGACCCTAGTTACGACAGTTCCCGCGATTTGAAGAAGAATCCGAGGGAGCGCTGGCGGACGACACCCAATCTCCTGGTATATGCCAACTTAATCGCTCACGATCGAGAGGAGGATCGGAGGCCGAGGCTCGAACTTCGAGAGCGTGGATCCAAAGCTTTCACAGTAAAAGATGGCAAACTCAACAACAAACTCAACCCTACTGCACGGCTTGTGCCCGCCGCCGTTCTTCCAGGAGACCCTATTTCCTGAAGTTGGTGGACGTAAGTTCAGAGCGCTCTTGATCGATATCGAGTGTCACTAAAGTAAAATAGATGTCGAGGGCAGAATGTGTGCGGAATTTATACCTGGTTTACTCTGCTGTCTCCCCTGCCCGTTGACAGATTGGGCATATCCGGATACTTTCGTCGACATGAGCTTGGTTGCGAACTGGATAAACGTCGTCGGAATGGTTTGCTGTGTCTTCTTGCTCTTGTCTTGGGCCATACTTCCCGTCGAAAAAACGCATCGCCATTATCTAAGCATATCTCTCACATGCGCGGTCGTTCTAATGAACGTGAGTCTAATCAGAGATGGGTGGACCACTAAAACATCGCGCGCTGACATTCTACAGTTAGGGTTTATCATCCCGCTAGCCACGAAGCCAGAACAATGCTTTAACGAGATCACTCCCCATGGGATGGACACAAGTAGCGTGTGCGCTGCTTCCGGTTCTTTCTTGCTAGGAGGCGGATGGGCTGGTGTTATGTGGATATTCTTGAGGGCGCTCTCCCTCCACCTCCAAATCTGTTGGCAGCTCGTTGTAGGCCGGACTTACATGTGGTTCTGCCAGATATTGGGCTGGGGCATACCTATCATCGGTCTGATAGTCCTATTAACCCTAAGCGGGGTGTCCTTCCGGTTCGGTGCCACGTGCCACATCAACCATCAGAACAGTCTGGCCGATTTCTGGATTCCATTACTGGTCTTTGGAGGTTTGACTCTGATCATCCAGTTTTCGACATTTGGATATTGCATCAAGGTTTACCTTGCCTCCTTGGCCGACAGCAGCGCCACGACTGAAGGCTCAGGCATGCCTTCGTACGCCGCCAGTGTCCGTACAATGACACCGCGCCAGGCGTATCGACGAGTACGCCGCGTTATTCAGCTGCAGTGGCGCGGTATTGTCATCGTGCTGATCATCATGGCCGACGTCATCTTTTTCGCAGTCGTCTTCGTTTTTCAGGACAATACAGTTGTGTCCGTTAAGGAGGACAGCGACCTTGCACTGCCATGGGTCGCCTGTCTCATAAGGACCCATGGAGACAAGGACCGATGCCTGGACGAGGCAGGAGCGCTAGTAGTCAGCGTACCTACTGTCATAGCGGTTCTCATACTCCTGGCGGTAAGTGGCAGTAATCTCGCCCGTGGATTCATCGCGACTAATCTGTGCCTAGATGAACGGTATATGGCTTTTGTTTTTGCTCGGCCGGTGGTCCATGGTCACGGGCTGGATAGAATATTTTGCGACACTGGGCGGCAAGCGAGTCAACAGAGAGTTTGTGTCGAAAGATGCGCGAGTCGATTTGAAGCCGGAAAACCGTTCATATGAAATGCTATCACACAGCAAGTCGGAGTCGTACGGGATGTCACCGATCCACCCAGAAAAGTCATACGCCAGCCCGGAAGATGGACGACGAACGCCAGACTATTTCGGCCAAGCACCCGACTATTTCGGTCAAGCGGCCAGATATCAACCTCATCAGCGCTCGTTCTCGGCGCCCCGACCTCCTCAACATGCTGGGTGGGATGCGACAGCAACATATGCCAAGTCGTCACCACCACCACCACCAGTGCCGCCGGCGGCTTATGACTATGAGGGGAGGAATCCACTGGGGATGAACAGGATATAAAAAGGAGATGGGGAGAGCGATAGAAAGAAAGATCCACCTTCCACATCTTTAAGATACCACACTCGCACTCACGTGCAAACAAACATTTTCCTTTTTGAAATGCCAAACGGTATCGGCTAGGGAGACGAAAAGCCATGTGATCACATCATGTATTGGGCTATCGCAGCCTTACCAAATTTTCTTTTTTCTTTTTCTACGCAAGTCCGGAAGCGGCGGATCGGATCGGACCAAGCGAGGCGTTCGGGAGTCAGCTCATTTGGGCGAAAAGACACCGCATAAAAGGATGAGGAGTCTAGCTGAATACTGTCACTACTTTTTAGCAGGTGCTAGGGAAGGACGTGATCAGGGATGGCGCCCCGACTAACTAAGGGCTAGGGAGGATGGCGGGCAGACGGGAGACGATGCTTGTGGCTGTTATGTCACGGCCATGCCAGGTTGAGACGGAAAGTGTATATTAAATCCAGCCCGCCTAATGACCAACGCATTTCGGATAGCCGAAGGGGAAAGTCACAGTCTATATACCACACTTTGTTCTGGATATATCGATCACAGGTATCGCCTCAGACAGAATGATTTATGGGCTGTTGGGGTACGCATCGCCTCAAGCAAGCTACTAGCTCTGCTGGTGTTTCCCGCTTTGGCGTTTTCCCGAACAGCTTCGAAAGCATTAGGGGGCATAGACTAACTACTACGTACCCAGGCCGGCCATAAACCACGTGTTAAGCTGTCAGCTGTATGTCACTTGAAAGTTGGAACGAACCGAGGAAGGAGCATGATCCTTGACCTCCATTCCGGCACGATCAATTGAAACAATCCTACCCAGACAGCTCCACGCGCGACAGAAAATCATCTCGCTAGCGACTACCGGCCCGCCTATGGTGCACGATGTTATTAGAGTCTAGAGTCCAGATTCTAGATTAGCATAAGTACAAGAGAGATTCCGGCACGGGGCTCCGGTGCCAGGCCTCGATGTTACAGATATGTGGGGGGCGCCTGTCCTTGTGCCATGGGTGTGTGCTGTGCCCCTTGTAGGTGGATTGGGCGCAGAGGCCAGGAAAAGCCTGGGTTATATCTCACCAACATAAAGGCGACATACCAACGTCCCTGCCGTCGTATCCAGGAGACGGGAGTCGATGGATGGATGACCTTCTGGTTATCGCATCCGGTGGTTCCGGCGCAGTCTGGCGATACCTTAACCTCGTAAACCTGATTGGGCCGGGACCTGCAGCGTCTTCGTACATGGGCTCACTTAGCTCCCGGCAACGCCCCCACCACGGGTTACGGTTTATGGTCTACGCACGCTGCTGCTCCGCCAACGCGCCCGACCCCTTCGCAATCCACCACGCGAGACCATCAGTGTCGCAAAGCTATTCCGCCGAAAAGCGTCCACTAGGAAGTAAATACCCATAGCGATATGGCGACTCCAGCAGGGGTCTTAATTACCGCCAGACCGGGCCAGGACACGTCAACCCACGAGGACTCCACCAAACCCCCCCGGGACCGCCCATCGGGATCGATCCTGGCCACGACCCTCCCTCACAGCGCCATGGTCTTTTGAACGAAGCGCCGCTCTAAAGTAACTTATTAAAGGTCCTCCTCGACCGTTTCGTCCTTTCGTACCCGCGGACTCGCGCGCTGTGCTCCTGTCCCCGGCCGTCCCTCCGGGAACGCGATATTTTCAAGGTATTTAGTTAGGGACCCGGGAGGTTATGCACTACCTGTCGCGCACGTCTTTGACTGTGCTGTCCCACACCCTCCTCCGGATAATTACACAGCCTGTGCGTGGTGGCGAGGGGGCAGCTCGACGATATGAGAGGTGGTGCCCTAGTATATAGCTGCGTGAGCATATGCCTGTGCTCATCCTGTCCCTGTAGAACTGCCCCGGCACGGGATAGGTAAGGGAGTTCTCGATCTTCTCTCCAGGTGTCTTGGTCGTGGGGGCCGAAGCTCGCGTCGCGGGACAACCGTCAAGCTTTCATTCTTCTGAAGCGACGCTTTCTGGTTCAAGCGTCCCCGGCTCGACCGCAGCATTATCGTATTTATGCTCGCATACTTACCGCCTGTGGTGCAGCATCACGGACGGCAGCGGGCGCCTAGGTCGATCTCAGGATCGGAGGCAGTGTTCACTCGGTGACTTAGCGGCTGTCATCGAGAGGGATGTTCTGTCAGCCTCATCTACATAAATCTCCGCCATAGACTGGAATCATCTGGATATGATTGTATTGATATGCATGTGGCCTTGGACCCACGGTTCGAACGCGTCTTCCATGCTTCCATGCCCCCCCC